>CANYLF010583744.1:0-10649 GCA_948193215.1 Bocquillonia castaneifolia | reverse complement strand
GCCAGTAATAAAACCAAAAAAGCATATTACTGCCACTCATAACCTTAGAAGAGCAATTGTCCATGAAGACTGACCAAACTAAATTGTCTTTCAAACAAGACTTCAGAATCCCCTTCCACACACATGGGATAAATTCCTGTTGGAGAAATTCTAAGAACAAATGCATCCCCATGAAGGCAAGCCAGAAGAGATAGAAACTACCCTAAACCAAAGAGACATCTTATTTTACAATTTTAATCTCCACAATAATTTATGCAACTAACTTTGGTTAGCCAAGTGAATTGGAGTGATACCAAGGCCACAATAATTCTTATCTATACAAAGAATCTTTCCATGCAACTTTGCAAATCCCTCTTCCTTCTTTCCCAATCCACAAAAACTGAGTCATGGTGCTCTGTAACTTGTTTTGGACAAGCTTAGGCATCGCATACAAAGACATGTGATAAATTGGTATACTTTGCAAAACTTATTTCAAGAGAACTAACCTCCCAAATGGAGACAGTAAGTGACCTTTCCAACCAACCAATCTTTGCTTAAACTTCAACACAATTGGCTCCCATAAATTTGATGAGATTAGCTTCAAAGATAGTGGTAGCTGCAAGTATTTGATCGGCAAAGATCCATTTTTGTAATTGAATTTTGCCAAAGCAACATCAAGCTCTTGGACAGAAATATTATTCCCTGTGATCACACTCTTGCTATAGTTGATCTTCAAACTTGACATCATCTCAAAACACTTCAGAATATGTAAAAGATTATCCATCAAAATAGAATCATAAGGAATGAAGAGTAATGTGTTATCCATAAATTGGAGTGACAATATATCAACACTATCCTCTTCTAACTTAACACCTTTGAGAACGTTCTCCTCCACTACTTTGGATAACATACATTTAAGCCCCTCAACTGCAATAACAAAGAGGAATGGGGAAAGAGGGTCTCCTTGACGGACTCCTCTCTTCATGAAAATGGTGATATGGGAGATCCATTAACCAAAGGAGAGATCCTAGAAGAAGCCAAAGTATTGGTAATCCATTTAATTGTTAAATTCATACGAACCATAATCTTCTCAAAAAAAGTCCAAGAAATGTTATCAAAAGCTTTATTAAAATCAAGCTTAAGCATTAAAAATCTTTCTTTCCTCATTTTATCCAAATGGACTAATTCAGAAGCAACAAACGAGCATTCATGTATATATATTCCTACCCTTCACAAAAGCATGATGAGCATCCGAAATCACAGAAGACATAATAGGAGTAAGACGTCTAACTATAACGTTAGAAATCAACTTACACATACCATTGATCAGACTTATAGGCCTAAAATCAGAAAGTTGTTGAGCATTGGCTATCTTAGAAATTAGCACCATGAAGGAATGATTCAACTCTCTAGGAATGGATTTCGTTTCAAAAAAAAAAAGAATCAAACAAAATCAGCACATCATCCTTTATCACCTCCCAAGCTCTATTATAAAAATAAAAATTGAACCCATCCAATCCCAGGGCTTTATTCTCACTACAAGAATTAAGAGCATTAAAAATTTCCTCAAAAGAAAAATTACTAACCAATGATTCGACTTCTTGAGTACTTAAGGCTGAGAAAGGAATACTATCAAGAGAGAAAGGAATCTCATCATTCCTTTGAAAAAGGTCTCCGAAGAAGCAAAAGACGGCATCCTGTATCGCCTACGGTTCTGAGAAAATATTTTCCCCAACCAAAGCAAATCTGATAGTATTAAACTCTATAGGTCACTAAACTTTACATTTATTTAAAAGAGATTATTGATTTCAATTTATTTCTTTGAGGGTAGTAAACATCAATTTTGCTACATTTAAGATAATATGACGAAAATTATTTGACATGTATATTAGAAAAATGATATTCATATTATATTCTTCTTAATTCACTATCATAAAACTAACCCAACAATTGTTATGTTTCAAAGAGGATACTAAATTTATCTACATAAGTTTTTGTTTCTATCTACGTGACATTATTTTTACAGGATTCCAATTGATAACTATCTAATATAATAAAATCGATATTCAGTGAATTTAAAGAAATAAATTAAAATTAAGTATACTATTTAAAATAAACTTAAAATTTAGTGACCAGCAGTGTTTACTACCCCTAAAATTATTGTTGGGCTTTTCTTCATTAAAAAGTCAATTATTATTATTATTATTATTATTATTATTATTATTATTATTATTATAAGTTTTATTCTTTTGTTCATATAATTACAGGAATATTTTACTTTGTAAATGTTATATATCACTGGAACAATTTTGACTTATTATTTGCAAAAAAAGAAGAAGAAAGAAAATAGTAATTGATTTATTTTTTTGAATGTAGCAAAATTTGTTACCATATTGATGTTTATTCTTCCATGGATAGAGAAATACCGTAAAGGGTACAAAAATGAGCTCGTTGGGGAAAGAAATTCAGAAGGACAGCCATCGATTAGTGCATTTTGATGGAACAGTGAAAGGTCAATAAGGCAGAATAGTTGAATTGAATCAGCTAAAAGTGAGGAAAAAAGAGGTTGATGTGTAACAATAACAATAATAATAATAATGATAATAAATGAATAATTGATGAATTGAAACCGTACAGCAATCGTAGGTAATAGTGTTAATGCAATTATTATTGCCCGATTTGAAAATTGTGGAGCACCGTCCACCCTCCGAATTGCTTGTCATCAATCATCATGTGGCGTAGAGTGTTGAGGTGCGGTTAGTGCTTCTTGCAATATTTAGGAAGTGGCCAGGAAGGTACTTCTTACAAATATTCCAACTCCCATCCTCAAATATTAACACTACAACTAATTTTATAACATAATCAACTGCCCGGAGCAAGAATTAATACCACCACTAATTACTGTCGCAAGTTTGGTCTGATTATCGGAAGAGTTATAATAGATATGAGAGTAATTCTCCGAGTTGAGTAAAAAAGAAGAAAAAAATAGCACTAATTATTACTATCTACGTCCATAAAAGTGGCTATTTTGTCTTATAGTTTATATACATGCATATAATAATTTTTATATTTTCAAGAAAAATACTTTATAAAGAAACTTTTTTTATAAGTATAAAGAAATTATTTGATTAATTAAAATTAACTACTTTAATCTTAACAATATCATTTTTTCTTATCCTTGTGAGATGAGATGGTAACATTAGTATCTATAAGAGCAATGTAAGAGTATCCCCAATACAATGTTAAAAAGAGTGTGTTAATATTATAATTTACCATTGAGTCCTAAAATTTGATTCTAATGCAATGTTAAATATCGTGCCAAATTTAGCATATGCTATACTTGGTGCCAAATTTGACACATGGTATAGCATATGCCAAATTTTAACATTTAATGATTACTACCTATTTAATTATATACTTACCATTATTGATTGTATTTATTATGTTGACTCATTATTTCCTTTTCTTCCTGCTTTTTCTTTCCTTTTTATGTTTTTTTTCTTTTCTTTTTATTTTCACTCATTATTTCCAGTTTTTCACTCATAGTAATACCAATATTTATTAAGGTAATTATAGTAATAATTAATTATACGACTATTTTTAACATTTTGTATTGGAGATAAAATTAAAATTGCATATTCTAAATATGACATTTTACTATTTTGTATGCTAAATTTAATAGAAAAAAATAACATATGCATTAGACATGCTCAGTACAATCTACCAAAAAAATGTGGTGTAAAAGCAAAGTAGTATTTATTGATCTCATTTTAGGAATTAAAATAATTTAATACAAATTTATAAACAGTATTATTACATGTATTTAATGCTATAACTAGGTGAATATAGGTGATTTTTTTAAACATTTTGCAGCAAGTCTATCTCTGAAGATAGTTTTCTTTGTGATGCGCTTATTTTTCCCATTTGTATTCTCGTACAGGTGATAGTCTGTTTCTCTGGTGACTAGCTATGTCTTATCTTCATCCTAATTAATTAAGACTTCAACATATATGTTAGCTATTTTTATGCAAGATCCTCATTTTCCATGGTGATGAGCAATGAAGAAAGAAACATGAATTTCAATAAACTTTGCTAGCTCATGCGTAACTCCAACCGTATCACATACTCTACGGTATTTATTAGTTTTGACATAATTTTATGCTCGATTTGTCAATTTCGTGTGCAGTGTATTGCTACTTTACTGGTAAGACTACCATAATTGAAGTCATATATATTTCAAAATATAATATAACATAATAAATTAATAACTTCATTACTTTCTTTTTTTTTTGAAGGAAAATAACTTCATTACTCCTGTGTTAAAGATATTTCCACAATACTCTTTTTTTAAGAATTAAGTACTTTAAATGTTTCCCTAAATTTCTCCTCACGATAGAGACGTTATAATCGATCTGGAAGTTATAGGTTAGAATCCCTCTCCCCCAACTAAAAAAACAGAAAGGACTTAAAATAATTAGAGACATTTTAAAGAAACAATAGAAGAATTGATCTAACAAAGATAAATGATTACTTAGAAATAATAAAAAGAATACTCAACTATTATTCGTTTATAAGTATAAAAATTCGAATAAATATATAGTTCATGAAATGATCAAATGCATTTTTACTACATAGTTGATGTCATATTTCCACAATATATATTTTTTTTAAAAAGTACTTAAATAATTAGAGACATTTTAAAGAAATAATAGAAGAATTGATCTATAAAAAAATCAATACTTAGAAATGCTAAAAAAGAATACTCAACTATTTTTTTAGAAGAAGTATAAAAATTCGAGTAAATATATATAGCTCATGAAATGATCAATTGCATTTTTACTACTTGGTTGATGTCATATTCTAACTAACTTTTAGTTTCGGTGTTCTTTCATATTTTTATTTTCTTACCCTTATTAACTTGTGCTTGGGAAGTGTGTTTTTTTTAAAAAATTAAAATATTTAATGTTTAAAGGATTTTTTTAGTGTCTATTAAGGGATTGTTTAATTCTTTGTAAGGATTTATAATTTAATAAATAGTTTATCTATTACATTCCTTTAAACAGTAAGTAAAAAATAAAATTTTTTCAAATAGGATGAGATGGAAAAAAGTTTATTTCCATTCATTATACTCTGTCTTTAAAAAAGTATAATAGGAGTATAATAGTGATAAAACCCTCAATGTATATTGAGTGGTTAGTAAATAAACTCTACTATTGTAAAATTAAAATCGAATTGCTTTTACTTTGTTTTAGCTGTGTTTAATTAGAAGAAAAATATTTTATAGTAGAATAATTTTGAGAGAATTTTGAGAGAGTTTGAAGAGCTATAAACTTTTCATAAATTTTTTATATCAATAACTGAATGAAAGTTTAGTTTATATAGAGATTTTCTTTTCACTATTTGAGAACTATTCTCTCACGAACAATAATTAATCATTTACATTCACGACATATTCCATTTTCTTCCCTTGTTTTATTACAGATGGTATCGTATAATTGTACACAATAACCGACAAAAATTGATGTTTACCATGATAAAATTTGTGACCCAATTATAGAAGTGCCCATCTTGAAAAAAAAATTAATGTTAAATTGTCAGTTTGGTAGAGAAAGCTAGAAACTTGACATTTGCAAACCAAGAATAGACAGCTTGAGAATTAAAAAAAAAAAAGTGTTGATAAGAATAAGTATTATTAGTTGTTGATGATATGTATAATCCTGGTTAAAGCATCTCAAAGGACTTGTGGTAGTAAATTATTCTTTCTTGTACAGAGTTTAGATAAAAATTAACGTTTCAACAAAGACTTTATTTAAATAATAAAAGATAAAGAGTTAGTTTTAAATCTAATAAAATTTAATCCTTTTTTACTTACAATAAACCAAATAATTTTAAAAAGATAAATTAAAAAAGATGTTTTTAAAGTCTATTGGTATTAGATAAAGATTTAGACTCTTTAAATAAAAATATTCTCTTTAAATAAAACACATGTTCTTTATTTTTAAAAAAGAGTATTGGAGATACTCTTAATCTATCACTTGTATAAGAGCATCTCCATAGGGTTATGTAAAAATGGATTATTCTTTATTATACAGGGTTTAGATAAAAAAAAATTCATTTTCTAATAGACTCTTTATTTTAAATAATAAAAGACAAAGAGTTATTTTGCCTCTATAGTAAAGAGTCAAAATCACAGTACTCTTTATCCGTTCTTTACTCTAATAAACTTTAAATATAATATTTGTTTTTTTACTCTAGTAAAACTTTATCTTTTTTATGTACGCTAAACCAAACAACTTTAAAAAAGATAAAAAAAATAAATTAAAAAGGATTATTTTCAAGAGTATGTTAGTATTAGATAAAAATTTAGACTCTTTAAAAAAACATTCTCTTTAAATAAAAAATATGATATATATTTTAAAGAAAAGCATTGGAGATGCTATAAGTTATCTATATTTTGTATATCATGTAAACTCTATTTATAGAGTCATCTATCAATAAAATATTGTGTGATTAGTTTCCCCAAATACCATACGTTATCATGGTATCAGAGCAACATTAGGTTTAACAACCGAAAATGTCAGAAAGTACAATTGCTACCTCGCCTATGTCCCTTATTCATCTTCTTCTTCGCTTCCATCCTCACCAAATACTGCCCACAATTTATTTATCAAATTGACTTCCACAAACTATTTGTTATGGAAAGCACAAATACTTCCGCTTTTAAACATCCATGGTCTCACCAAATACATTGATGGCACTGCACCATCTCCATCTCCAATGCTCAACGATCAACCCAACTTGTCGTATACAATCTAGTGTCGCCAAGACTAGCTTGTTCTCTCATAGATTGTTAATTCCATATCTGAAAACTTTGTTCGCAAATTGTCATCTGTACAAATGCCCGTGATGCGCGGGTAAAATTGACAACAACCTATATGTCGGGATCAAAGGCCAAAGTTTGCCCGATTAAATCAAAGTTCTTCAAACTCGTGAAAGAAAATATTGAGTCAATTGTACAATACTTGCAGTGTGCAAAATCCATGCACGACCAGCTGGCTACATTGAACAGCCCCGTGAGTGATGACGTTCTTGTTCAAATGATCATCAATGGTCTTGGGCCTGCGTATCGTCCATTCATCAAATCCTTGGTAGCGTCCACCTTTCTCTTCCCCCATCACCAATTATACCACCACCAATAATCAACCTCAACCCTAGATACTAGACTCTAGAGCTTCACAACACCTTACCCTTGATAATCTCTCTTTGCATTTGGATTATCAAAGAGTTGAATTCGTGAAATCGGAAATGGTAAAAGCTTACGAACCTCGCAAACTATTTTCATCTTCACTTTCAAGTTCACAAGAAAATTTTAATTTACAAAATATTTTGCATGTTCCATCTTCTTGTGCTAATTTAATTTCAATTCATGCGTTTACTAATTCTAATGAATGTCTCTGTTGAATTTTTTTCCTATTCGTCTTGATGTTAAGGATATCCACACAAGACGGGTTCTTCATACCAGACCGAGTGATGGTGGATTGTATTCCACGTTGCTTCACCTGGGTGGATCTTCTACATCTTTAATTGCATCTTTGAGTAATTGGCATCACCGTCTTGGCCATACTAATATATATTCATACTATTTGACAAGCTTTAGAGCAAGCCAAAATTCCATTTCTTAATAATCAACAATCTTCTTGTCATGCTTGTAGTGTTAGCAAAATTCGTAGGCCGCCTTTTTAATGGAACGATATCTGTAAATAAATAAATAAATAAAGGATAAATAAAAATAATACTTGCAACCAAACTTAACAAAATAACAATTCAATCAATAATAAATAAGAAAATATAAATATTACAATATCATAAAATCTTATATGAAATAAAATTTTAATAGTATAATATTTACATTAGAAAAATAAAAAAAATTAATTTAGAATGAATAATAAAATATAAATATTTCATAATATTATGGAATTTTACATGTAAGAAATTTAACGGAATGATATCCACTATAATAAATAAATAAATAGAAAAAAGGAAAATTATAGAGTTTGTATACCAAATTATAGAATTTGTTTGGCACTATCCCTAATTTCAATCCATTCATCTACTTAATTTCAATCTGTTCATCTTTCTTGTGAAAAAAATTTTTCATTCTTTTAAAATGTTGAAAATGATTGTAATAATTTAATATTCCATCCATCGCTAATCAAATATATATATATATATATATATATATATATATATAATTAAAGAAAAAAAGTGCAAAAATTAGTGAGATCTATATTCCGGGAAAAACAGAGCACCAAAAAATTTTTGATTAGAAAACCACACCACCCTCAAAAGTTCATATAACAGATTATCAAACTCATATTAAAGTAACAATAGTATTGAACTTATATTGAAAGCAAAAAAAAAAAAGTCTATATATAGAGATTAAATCAACAAATTAAATTCTTTTAAAATAAGAGTTGCTAATTAACTATAAATCCACTTTTTTTTAGAATGACTCTGACACACAATATTTAAAATAATAAAAAACAAAAAAAAACTTATCTTCAATTTATTTCATATTTTGTAACTTTTTGAAAATTAATCTACTTATTTCATTTTTTTAGCATTTCTGGTGAATATATGAAGAATTAGAATTCAGTCCAAATATAATGGTACCTTAATTAATCAATTAACAAAAGGGTTTTATCAAAATTAATCGGAGAATTTAAAAATTGGTAAAATTTATAGTATCTTGTATCAAAAAATAAAAAAATATGTATATAAAATTAAATAAGGCATGTGCGAAGTCCGGTACTGTTAGAAGTTTTTTTTGTAGCTGAAGGAGTTGATGTTGTTGTATTTGTGAAAATGGAAACATCTGGAGAGCTCGGAGATATGCAGAGTAGTTTTGTTCATCCAATACAATGATAGAAATTACATTAGAATACTGAATTCTAAGGGGAAATCAATTTGTTTAAAATCAGCTAATTATTATAGTAGAGTACTGTAGAGAAATATATATGTAACTCACAACTTTAGGAATGGCAATAGGTAATAGGTAGGATATGGGTAGGGTACTATAATATCTTTATCCACACCCAAATTATAAAATTGTACCCATACCTATACCCATATTCTTGTGGGTAAAGAAAATTCTATCCATACCAAAATCCATAGGGTTTTGGGTAACCATGGGTAACCCGTGGGTATCAACTTATAAAATATTTATATAAATTTAAGGCCTAATTACCAAAAAATATCCAAACTTTTCGACTTTTAACAATTATATCACAAACTTTCAATAATTACTCTATCAATTCTTTTTCAAAAGTACTCTAAAATTAATTTAACGGATAAAAAATGATTGTATGACTAACTGTAGCAATTTTTAAAAAGAAAAAAATAAAAAAATAAAATTAATAAGTTGAATATTGCATCAACTGTAATAGTCAAAATAAATTTAACTTACTGTCTAAAATTAGAGCACCTAAGTCAAAATAAATAAGTGCATTTAAGTTCTTTAAGGCAACTAACATGTAATATTTGAGTCAGTTTGTCTTTTCAAAGTTAAAAAAATTATTCTGACAAGCTACAGTGATTTTTTTAACTGAAAATAAGTTACAGTAATATTTTTTCACCGAAAAAGTGATATCAGAGTGTTTTTGAAAAAATATCGATAGATTAGTGTTTACTATATAATTATTAAAAGTTTGTGATATAAATTTTAAAAGTTGAAAACTTTGGACATTTTTTTTGTAATTAGGCCTAGATTTAACACTAAAGTTAAAGCATTATGTATTAAACTAAATTATATATATAGAAATACCAAAATAAAACTTATAAATTTATTCAAGTTTTTAAACTTAACTAACAGAAGCATTAATATTAATTGTCCCACTTAGAACTTTGAAGCACTAATATTAATTATCTCACTTAAAACAACTAGTAATATATATATATATATATATATATATATATATGGGTAATGGGTATGGGTAAAACCCAATAATTTGAATAGGGTATGGATAGGGTGGTGTATTATCCATACCTTACCCGTACCCTTACCCTATGATATTTTTTAAGTGTGGGTATTATCCGTATTCATTACCCGATCAAACCGGATATTACCCTATTTAACCGGGTAAGGTATGAGTGGGTACCCATAGGCAGGGTGCATTTTGCCATCCCTAGGCAACTTTAAGCACCTTGAATATAATAATATAACTAAAGTCAAAATGTGAACACGCAATTTAGGTACTACAATGAATTAATTTATATATAAAACAATGAAATTCTTAGACTTTTTAATTAAAGTAGGGTTAACTATATTAAAACTCTAACTAATCCTTGGATTTATTTATTTATTTTTATTTTTATATAAATATAATGCAGGAGAAAACTATTTTTGTAGAATAAAAAAATATAGATCTATAATATTATTTTAAAACAATTAAAAAGAAAATAGAAAATTCAGAGAGCAAATGTATACCAAGAATACAATTTTACATATCAGTGTAATTTTTTTAAATATTTAAAGGTTATTTTGTAATTATATTAAGAAGTTACAGAATTTGTTTTTGACTTGTCCTCTTTCATCTTCAGGCTACTAGTCATAATTCAAATTCTGATTCCAACAGCTTAAACATCAGCAGTTCTAGCCTCAAATCTTATTT
>CANYLF010583431.1:0-14665 GCA_948193215.1 Bocquillonia castaneifolia | reverse complement strand
TGGTTACATTTTAAAATTTTTAACATTAAATTTAATAAGGTAATCTATATCTATATCTATATATATATATATATATAAGTATATATATAAGTTATAGTTTGGAGATTTCAATTGTATTTCACTAATTGTTGTTAATTGCTGATGTGGCAGCATTTTACTCACAACCAACAATAATAGCAAGTACACTAATTCTCTCTCATAATTAATTCATTTCATTCTTCTAATATTATTGACCATATAAGAGCACCTATTTACATCCATGTAATCTATTCACCAATAAATACACACACACACACACACATATATGGTTAAAATTGATATTCTATTTTACAATATGATTAATAAATGATAAAGTTATTGAAGATTGCAAATATTTATTTCACAATTTAAAAGGAATTAATTTTTAAAGAACAATTTTATTTTTATGTAATATGTAAAAAATATTTATCATTACATATATAAATTTATTATTTTAATTAATATGAATATTTCAAATATTTTAGTTAAACTATGTTTTCTTAATTCAATTATATTTTGGACCTTTTTTTATATATACTAAATTAATAAATGTACAAATTGCCTTTAACTAATTGATGTGCTTGAGCAAATAGAATCAAATAAAATTGTATCATATGAGTTTTCTTTAGATTTAATGAACTATTGAGATATATAATATCTTACAAACTAATTTTAAATTAATGTTAAACTTTTTTCCGGTTAAATATATATTTTTATCCTTTAATTTTTTTAACTTTTAACTTATATAGGATTCATTTTATAAACAAAAATATAAAAATTACCATAAATATCAAATAAATATTTATAAATTAACTTTCATTTTTTAAAAAATTATAACTGATATTTTATCTTTATTTAAATATTAATTTTATATATTATTAACATTATTATTATTATTATTTTATATATGATATATTTTTAATAAGAAATGAAAAAAATTTATAGATCTTAATAAAATAAATTTTTTCACGTAAAGCGTGCGCTCTTAGCTAGTAATAAATAAAACTTAGCAAGAGACTCGTGCTAAGTAATAGATGCCAATTTTAAAATGGTTACATTTTAAAATTTTTAACATCCCATAATAGATGCCAATTTTACAAAGTCAACAATTTTTTTCAATTAATTTTACTACCTTACTCTCATTAATGACTTGTTTTATCGTTTTTTATAAGTGTATAAATCAGGGGGGAGGCAGTCAGTAGTATAAATTTTTTACTCTAAAACTACGTGTCTTTTTAAGCTATAAAGAGAAAAAAAACAATATAGGATGAAACGTTTTCATGTATTCTAAATGGAGATAGATTGTAAACTGTAGACGTATCAGTTCCCCATGATCAACAGTTTATACGAATGTTAAATCATGTTACTGTGTGTGTAGTTTTTTTTTTTTGGCGAATCTACCTACTTAGATGTAATTCAGAGTCCTACTAGCTATATGCATGCCACATGTTACATAGAATTTTGTCACCTCATTAATATTCACTTTCTTTATTTATGCCAATTTTAATGACATCCACCATCACTTATTGTTAATTTACTTCTAATATCATAATATGATTTGATTTACTTTATATCTCATTTCATTTTCCTTTGGCCATCATAAATTATACGTGAATTATTATTATAGAGATGCTATATGATCTAAAATGTTTTTTTTACATTTATGTACATATGCAATTATCCTCAAGAGTCTAAATATTACAATCAAATTATCAAAAAACAAATATTACAACCAAATTTACAAAACAATTAATTAATATTCTTAAAATTTAAGAATTATATAATCCTAAAAAATATAAATTAAACCATTATAACAAAAGATATATTTTTACTTATCACAAACTACTACATATATATATTACTTTCTTTCAAATTTTAAATTTATAGTTAGTAATAACTATATAAATCTAATTTGTATATATTTTTTCAATAGATTTGTGTTAATTTTTTTTAATTGTAAGATAATAAATAATTGTAATATTTCTCTTAATATAACAATTCTTATTTATTTTTATACTTTCATATTTTGTATAAATAATTTTATAATATTAAGCAAGTCATTATATAATTTTTTTTAATAATGAAAAGTTTAAAGATCTAATAATTAAGTACATAAATACCTCACTATTTTTATAATTTTTCTTTAAAATTTATTATTTAATAATATAATTACAAATTTTAATGAGTGTGTAGTTATCTTATTATTTTCATATATATATTTGATTTTTAGATTTATTACAAATTTGAGTAACATATTTTTTTATATATATGTTAGAATATTTGTCTAACTAACATATATTTTCATATCTTTAAGTCATTAACTTACTAATTACTTGAATTAAATTTTTTAAAGAAAAATGATCCTTTCGAAATCATTAAAAGAGAAATTTAATGAAATGGATGCGTGAAGCGCTGGTCCAGAGGCTAGTAAGAATCAAAACCAAACCAAAATTAAAACTGAAACCGAAATTGAACTAAATTTATTGGTTTTCTTAATCGGAGTCCAAACGATTCCAAACATTGAATAGTTGTAGTTAGAGGGTGTTACAGGTGAAGCGAAACAAAGGGTTTTTTTTTTATAGGTGGAGATACTATCGGAGTATCTTAAGCCCTGTTTTACAGTTGCACATACTAATCTCCGGCCGAGATAAGTCCCACTTGGAACAACCCTCTCCCAATGCGAGCTTACTAAAAAACAAATGGTTTTTGTAATGTGGACAAGAGAATGATGTCAAATAGTGAGCAACAATTAGAAAAAAAGTGTTACTTAATTGTGCATTGACAACGCTAAACCCAACAAAATCATAGTTGGTAAATTGGGTGGGTGCAGACAAGGAGGTTTTGCCTTAGAGCCTGAGCCATGACTAGCAACTGTGGCACTGTGTGTTTAGCTACGGGGCTGAAGTGGTAGTCGCCACCCGAACCGGCATAGGGAATGTCTTACAAGGTGTACATCCCAATTCCTTTTAAGAATATGAAGGATGCATTGACCCCAGAGATTCATGGATCTGACTTATCAATTCCCGGACGTGATTCTTTACCAATACTCCGAGTATTATGCCTACCTTCATTCCTTCTAACAAAAGCAGTAAAACCACATAACAATTTATAACCTACATTCTACATATATACATGCAATAGCGGGTTTCTAATAATAAACCAGAGTTGATTTTAAAGATTACCAACCATTAATTAGGGTTAATTTGCATGCAAAAGATGATATAAGAACATAACACATCAAAATGGCACCACAAACCTAGGGTTTCTACCATTTTGGAACTAAAATGATTACCAAATAGCATTATTTAACCAATTACATGCATAAATAGACCTAAACAATTACCAAAGAGAGTTCAAAAGCTTACCTCATCGCTACATTCCACGTGAAAACTACTGTACATAACCAATCTCCATAAAACAGCACCGAAGAACATCAAAGAGGGCCCAACGCCACTCACCTACAGGCGTTTGGGCCCAACGCCACTCCTGCTTGTGGCGTTGGTCAATAAACAGAAAACAGAGCATGCGATTTGATAAAAAATGAAGTTTTTGGGTTTACCAAGATCAAGAAACACACGTACAGAGATGAAAATGCATCAAATAATCACCAAAACATGTAATAATGCATGAAACATGGCAAAACAACCTAGATCTAAGCATGACATGCATAAAACACAATAAAGATGCAAGCTTTATGCATTAAAACTCACAAGAAATGATTTTTAGGCATTAAAACCCAAAAAGACATGACTTTAATGCTTAGAACACAAAAGAAGCGATTTTTATATAAAAAGACATGCAAAGAAACAATTTTTATCCAATTAAAACATGTTTATGACATCAAACAACTCAGATATGAAAAAACACATAATGAAACATGCAAAAGAAGCAACTTTCAACAATTATAATGCATGAACATGGCTTAAAATAATATTTTAGCAAAAGTAATATGCAAGAACATTAATAAAACATGCAAACAGAAAATTACAGCAACATATTATCATAATTAACATGTTCATAATATACAAAACATGAATCATGTAAAGAAATAATGAAAAACACAAAGATTAGATGACTTACCTCTTAAGAAATCACCTTGGAAGAGCTTGATAACCCTCAGATCTGGTTTGAGTGACTTTTGTATGCTTCTTATTGATTAACAACTGCTGGAGCCTTCTTTGAATAGGTTTGAAGCTTCAAAACACCTTTTGAGTGGAAAAAGTGACACCTTTGATGAGTTTTTGTGTGAAGTAATGCCAAAATTAAGTGTTTTATGCCATGATGTGAACTTAGAGTGTTAGTATCATGAACTAAAACCTAAATTCATATATCTGGCACTCAACCTCTAAAAACCTAGTTTTAGACCGGTATTTATACCTGTAATAGCTTAAACTCAAGCTAGGGTTACCACAAACAGTTTCCTAATGAAAATCAATGACTTGAGCCTAAACCAAAGGGTTTTTTTGGACAAAAATAGCCCTCAGGGCTTTGGGACGTGTGTACGACTCGCACTGGCCATTCCGGGCCGAAACAGCCCAAAAACGGGCTTTTTACAATTGAAAATGAGTGACTGGCGTTGGGGGCCCAACGCTAGTCTTCCTTGTGGCGTTGAGGCCAACACCAGTCATGTGAGTGGCGTTAGACCCGACTCCACTGGGAAGAGTATCGTTGGGCCCTTTTGGGCCTCCAAACGTCTGATTTTGTGAAAACTTAAAACTAAGAAAATGTGTGGAATGGCCTCAGCTATCAACCAGTAAAATTTCAAGTCATTTGGACACTTTTAGGAAAATTTATGATGAAAACCATCTGAAAAATGTATCGTTTATGCTCAAAACTGGATTTTGGACAAAAAGTGCTATGCAAGCTTAGAAAACACTCAAAGTGAAGCAAATATAATCTCTAAAAAGTAATGTCAACTCAGTTCATGCTACTTTGAATATGAACGATCATCACTAGGCCTCCAAGCCGTTTCCGTATTCCTGTGTCAAAAATTAGGTGTTAACAATGAGCATCCAATGAATTATGGACCGTAAATTTTCAGATAGGACATTAAGACTAGCTATATACCAAATTAACGAAAAGTGCTTGTCAATGTCGATTTCAATTCATAGTGAAAACAATTTCTTTTGTTTTAAATTCATGGATATGTCTCATTCATCTGTATTTCCACTAAAGAGTTTAAGACTTTAATAGAAATTGGCCCATTTTGCAAATAAGAGTCAAGCGTTCTTCTCTTTCCTTTACCATGCACCCATCAACTCTTTCCCATAAATTGTTACTAGAACATATTTATAAATAAGAAGGTAGATGTAAACATATGAACTTTATGCAATGTGACACGTAAAAAGTTCTTCAGGATTGCATCTGTAACACCTCACCATTTTACACCATTTTAAAATATTTATACGTAAACTTAATATATTCTTACTAAAAATATGACTTAATCATACAATAAAAGTTCATATAAAAATATTATAATAATCTTTAACTTATTTTTACTCTTTATGTAATAAAATTTAAGTAATATTAATAATAAGAAAATGCTTTCCCCTAAGATCGCTGGAGTCTAGCCACATAAAGCTCTACCAAAATAAGTCTGCCCTTCCTATTTGATTTTCTTACAACACTGGATTATTGAGAAAAACATATGAGCTTGATGCTCAGTGAGAACAAAAGCATATATATATATATATATATATAATTAACTTAATATTTAAAGTCATTTTCTTAGACTTCCTCAATTATAGATATAATATGCCAGTTTATATTAATTTATCGGAATAGATAAAAAAAACATTCAACATCACAAACAAATTTACAACACAGCATATCATCCTGTTATTATCACAGAATTAATTCACAATAAATTCAGATTCAACCAATTCCAAAATTCTAAACCCAATAAACAATTCCATTTCATAAGTACTTTTCCATCATTTCATAATTCCAATCAATTCATAATAATTTTATTTTTATTTCTTAGTCAATCAAAATCTCGTCCAAATCACTACCAACTCAATTCTTTCAACTTCTCACCAATTCACAATAAATTCAACAATACCACATTTTCAAATTATATCATCAAACACCACACATAAATGATCCACTTATGAGAAAGATAATATATTTGCACATAACCACCTTTCACTTATGAGAAAGATAATATATTTTTTTATATATCGCACACAGCCACCTTTCACTTATGAGAAAGGTAAAATATTATTATTTTTATATAAATCGCACATAGCCACATTTCTCATAAATTTCACATATATATAAGGGACAACACCATCATAAGAATTTTATAAAATCTCAACTTAATTAATATCACACCATAATGACAATTCAACCATTTACATAAGAATTTTCAAAAATACACAAATTCAATCACAATACCGGGCAGATGACTCATCCTCACCAAATCCTCACCAAATCATTTTCTCATTCTTTCACAAATATAAATAGGTGGCCATTGACGAGACTATCCCACCGGATCAGTCTCGCCATCCCTCGACAGGCAGCTATCCCACCGACTCAGCTTACCCGAAGCACACAACCCTTTTTCTCCGAGTCAATCCATGCCCATTTCAAACACAATCACAACTAATTCAACTCACAACACATCACAATTTCTCAATCCAGCTCATAAATTCATAAGTCAACCAATTCTAGATCATTACACATCATAATCAATTTTGATAATTAATTAAATTATTTAAAAGAAAGGTTAAAGGAAAGGTAACCCGATCTCATCTTTTCAATATCTCATACTTTCATTTAGAACAACCTCTTGTTGCCCAATCATAAATCATTCATTTTTCCCTCTTCACTTTTCTAGGGATAATCATAATTCACATCTTTTGGTTACCAATCTCTAACCAATCATTTAGACAATCAAACTCATTACCAAAACAAATCAATCAAACAACGACTTCATCTCATAGTCATAATATCATTTTTACTCAACAATTTATTAAATTTTCACAATTCAATTAATTAAATTATCCATTTACTAATACCAATCCAATCTATCAAAATATAGCAAATGAGCACACTTAGTAACTTTCCATTTAATATATACATATTTAACTAATTAATTATTTACCGACTTAATATACCATAATAATTAAACTTACCTATTTATATTTCACACAAAAAATAAATATTAACATTCAGCATGCATCTTAATAATCCAGGGGTACAACCGGGGTACCCTCACACACACAAAATAACTTATTTTCTCACCTAACTAGCGATTATTTTCCATTCCCTCCAATCCTGTTGCTCTTTAGCCAAAACCTATATGAATTAATGTTCAATATAATTTTTACTAATTTTGGGACACATATAAAAATAGTTTTATGAGATTACCAGCATATGATCTTTAGATTTCAATTACACCATTAAGATCAGCACCAAAAATCGAGTCCGACATATTTATCGATGAATAGTAATCATGAATAGTACCCATGGGGCCCATAGGTCATCTGTACAAATGGTGTCAAAATTAAATTTTGAAAACACCATCAGACTCCTCTCAAAGCTCTAGATTACAGATATATAATCAGTTTTATAAAATAATAAACAGATTTAATAGAAAATGAGAAATTCAATTTAGAATTTCTTACCTCGGATCTGTAAATTCTACCCGGTAAAACCCTATCAATTGACCACTTAAAATGAAATTTGAAAGACTAGGAATCCATAGACACCAAAATCATTTGATTCTAACTCCATATGTGAGAGTTATGAGAATTAAAAATTTGAGAGAGTTTTTTTTTTAAATGAAGGAAAAGATGGAAACGAAGGAAAAGATGGAAACGAGGCTCTGCCTCTTTCTATATATATATATATATATATATATATATATATATATATAACGCCTCTCCTTTTTAAACCCATCTTTACATATACTTAGTATATGCATATTAAAAATATTTACTTCATCATATGATTACTTTTAGATAAAAATATTATAATAAAATTTAATTGATTATTACTCTTTAATAAATATAATTTAAAATAATATTAATAGTAACAAAAATACTTTTCCCTAAGATCGCCGGAGTCTAGCCACATGGAGCTCTACCAAATCTAGCCTTCTCTACCTATTTGATTTTCCTGCAACACTGGATTATTGAGGAAAATTATGAGCTTGATACTCAGTGAGAAAAATAAGCACACACACATATATATAAATATAATTAACTCAATATCTGAAGTCTTTTTCTAAGACTTCCTTGTTATGCTAGTTAATATTAATGTATGATAACATATAATTACACTCAACATAATAATTTTTACAACACAGCATATCAAGCGCGACACTTTAATAATCATATCACAAGTACTTTTTAATCATTTCACAATTCAACCATTATCAACCAATCAATATCTCATCCAAAACACTGTCATCTCAAATCTTTCAACTTCTCACTAATTCACAATTTCACAATTCAACAATTTATCTCACACTTTCCTTTTCATTAATTACATCACATCCAAATCAACATCTCAAACCATCAACAAAATTTCAATTCATATCAATTTTCATCAAATTAAGATCGGATGACTCAACCTCACATTTCCTTTCATTTCCTCACATAATTTAACAATTGGCTGGCACCGACGAGACTATCCGCCCGGCTCAGTCTCGCCATCTCACACATATGGGTAGCTATCCGCCCGGCTCAGCTTTCCCGATCACACGCATATCTCATCTCAAGAGTCATTGTTTTCCCATTCACAATCACAATCACATTTCACAATCAATTCACCACTTCTCAATCAGTTAAAATTTCATCAAAACCACAAATTCACAATTTCAATAACACCACATTATCAAATTTCATCATCGAAACACCACACATAAATGATCAACTTATAAGAAAGGTAATATATTCTCGCATACAGCCACTTCTCAACTTATGAGAAAGGAAATATATATATATATATATATATATATTTTCTTTTATGTACCGCATATGGCCACCTTTCACTTGTGAGAAAGGTAATATATTTTTTTATATATCGCGCACAGCCTCCTTTCTCATAAATTTCACATATATGTGAGGCACAAAACCATCACAATTAATTTATTTCATAACACATCACAACTAGTTCACTTTATAACACTTCTCAAGACAATTCACTTCACAATCAAATCATAAAATTCCAAATCCAATTATATTCACATTAATTCAACAATCAAAGAAAATCAACTTCCAAATATTAACTCATTCCACTAAAAGCATATTAATTTAAAAAAAACATAAAATTTCCATCCAATTCAACCACCATCACTTCAACAAGTTAAGAACACAAAACTATAACTCAATAACTAAAACATAACAATTAAATTAACATAGCAATTTCCACTTAATATACACAAATTTTAATTAATCATTTAATTAATTACTTTGCATTTCATAATAATTAAATTCACCTATATATATATATATATATATATATATATTTCATAATAATTAAATTCACCTTTTTATATAACACACAACAAAATTGAAATAAACATTTCACAAGCAAAACTCAATAATCCAGGGGTATAACCAGGGTACCTTCACACACATAATAAGTTATTTCCTCACTTGATTAGCGATTATATTCCATTCGCTCCAAATCCGATGCTCTTTATCCAAAACCTATACGAATTAATGTTCAACATAATTTTTACTAATTTTTGGGACACAATTATTAGTCAAATTATTTATTTAAAAATGCCACTAAAATTATTTAAAAAGGCTTTCAGAGATTATCGGCATCTAATCTCTAGTTTCAATTGCACTATTAGATCAGCACGAAAAATTGAGTTCGGCATATTTTGTCGGTGAATAGTACCCCCCCCCATGAATAGTAACCGTATATATGAACAGTACCGTATGTATGAATAGTGTCACACAGGACCCACCTGTACAAATGGTGTCAGAATTAAATTTTGAAAACACCAACGAACTCCTCTTAAGCTCTAGATTACAAATATATAATCAATTTTATAAAATAATATACGGATTTAGCAGAAATTGAGAAATTCTGTTTAGAATTTCTTACCTCAGATCTGTAAATTCCACACGATAAAACCTAGTAATATACCACTTAAAATGAAGGTGGAGAGACCAGGAATCCGTAGAAACTTGAATCATTTGATTCTAACTCCATATGTGAAAGTTATGAGAGTTAGAAATTTAAGAAGGTTATATATATATATATATATATATATATATATTCACAGAACATGAGAAAGAAGGAACTTCTTTACATGAGAAAGAAGGAACTTCTTTCTTTCTTTTCTTTTTCTTTTATTTATAATAATAATAATAATAATAATAATAATAATAATAATAATAATAATAAAAAGATGATGATGATGTTTATGGTTAATTACTATATTAACCTTTAGATATTTTATAAATTACAACTTAACTTTTATAATAATGTTTCTTATAATTATATATGGACTGAATTATAAAATTTCTTTTAAATAAAATTTATAAATTCTATAAAATATTTATTTATTTTTAATTATTTTTATTTTTATTTTTTATAGGATGTTAGAATATATATATATATATTATTGATATTTTATTTATATTTTTAAGGGTGTGACAGCATCCGAATCAAATATAATTTGGCCTTAGACTATGAAAACTATTACTAATAGATTGTGAAAAACTAATATGTATTTATTAATTAAATAAATAGTAGCAATACAATATTCTCTTTTATATTTATTATAAGGATAAAAGTGGAATGCTTAGTTAAATATTATTTTGAAAATATAAGTAAAAAAAGTGTTTCTTACCTTGAAAAGAAAGGGGTGAAAAAGACCGGACAGAGTAATTTTTGTGTTATAAAATAGTAATAAGTATTTTAAATGTTATCATTAAATGTAAAATACTTATAATTACTTTAAAAATTCGATCGGAATTTTTTAAAAAAAGATATGCTATTGTTTTCAAATGGTATCAGTAATTATTACAATGAATATAGACTCCAAATTTGATTAATTTTGCATGGTAGTAAAGTGCAGTCATGAGGACTTGAGAGCTATAGCTAATGGCCCAAAATCTGCTTTCAACTTATATTAAGTGGATTTTTGACATAATTTATTTTCTTCTATACATCTAATCTAATACATTTAAAAATTAGATTTTTAATAAATTAGATTTTTAATAAATTAGATTTTATGAAAAGTTAAAAAGCATTTGTCATAATGTTTATGTGTACATAATTCAAGTTTTAAAAAATAGATATTAAAAAAAAATTAAGAAATTGAGTTTTTTCAATAGTTTATTTTTTAATGCATCATGTGAACAGTTATAAGCTGTTTTCATAAGTTTTACTAAACTGAACTCACCTTCCTTGCTCGCTTGCTGTCTTGCTGCCCATTGTTATACACCCACTATATATATGTTTTGGTTGGAAAGAGTGAAACTAGGTGTCTAATTAAAGCCATTAAAAAAAATCTCAAGTCCGAACAAAAGATTAAGCGTCCATGTAATATTTGTGGATCAAATCTTTAAAATAATCAGGCAACAATTGAAATAAAAATTTATTCAATACTTTGTTTAGCATTATGTTACATAACAAGATAGAACTACACTACACCTTTTTTTCCGTGAAATTTTTATCCAATAATGTATGCTATTTTCTTCTTAGGAAGAACTGCTGCATATATAAAGTGTCTTTTCGGGGCCAAAAGGCCTTTTGGTCTAAAATGGAATCAAAATTGGCTTATTATTATGTAGTTCAAAGAAAAAAAAATCGGCTTATTACTATGGACTATTGTTTTATTTTGATGTTGTTAGGGATGACAAAGCAGAACCTGGATATCCATCCGGATCCTAACCGGTCAAACCTGGTAATACCTAATTTAATTGGGTAATAGGTACATGTATACTTATATCTGAAAAAATCTCAGGGAAATTTTTACTTATACATAAACACGCCACTTTATTTAGTGAAATACCTAAAAAATTTATATTTGCATACATGCCTAAAAACGGTATTTTAATTGTTCAGCTGCCTAACTTTTATTGAAACACATAATAAACACTTATGAAACATAAAAAAGGAACCCTTTTACTAATTTTTTTGACAATTTCATATTTCGTTCATATGTGTTTCAAAATATTTCATATTACATTCAATGAGCTTAAAAAAAATGAAACACTCATGAAACACTTATGAAAACATTAAAAAAATGAACCCTTTTACTCATTTTTTGACAATTTCTTGCTGTTTATGTTTTTTCATATGTATTTTTCATTGTTTCAGGTGTTTCATTGTGTTTCAAAAAATACAAAAATATATAAAAAATATGAAATTTCAACAAAATTTCAGAAATTGCATTACTGTTCATTTACTATTTCCAAGACATTTCATAAAAAACACCAAAAAATTATTCAATTACATTATATATATTGTTCAATTAAATGTTCCATTCTATTCCTTCTCATCTTCATCATCAATGGATTTTTCAAAAAATCACTGTTGGGTGATTTCCGCAGGCGTACGGAGTCCACAAGTAGTATAATAAATATCGATTCCACGAGAAATAATTAATCCGTAAATCAATTTCTAATGTTTGTTTAAGGCAATCGGAATGAATTGTAGTAAAATAATTAATTTTATCAAACTAAACAAATAAATTAAAAATTAATATTCTAATTCAAACAAGACTAAGAATTAATAAATTAAATCAACAATGAACAAATATAGGGTATCAACATGCACTCACACCATATAATAATCAATTTCCGGATTCAATACTAGATTCAGGTCATCCAAAAGCATTCATCAATCTCTTCCAAGATTTGACAAACTAAATTCCATTTCAATTAAACTTAGCCCAATTAATTAACTTCCATTAATTTAATTACCACTAAGTATTCATTAAAATCAAACTTTAATCAAACCCTTAAGAATATCAATCTAACTACCAAGATTCCTCTTGTGCAATTAAAATTAATTAAAACTCTTTAGGTCTATCATGCCATCATTTTTCAATGAATAACATAACACAAATAATCAAATGAAAGTGATAAATTCTCATTCAATATTAAAACAAAATAGCATACTAGCATTAAACGAGAATCCATGAAATCAACTAGCACAAAGGTGCTTTTACATGTCAATATCCCTAAAATAAACGCCACTCATGTTGACCATGAAAATAAAAATAATTAAAATAAACATAAAAATAAAATAGAGTTTAAGAAGAAGAAACTAGAAAAGATGAATTTCTTCAAGTATTCGTGTTCTTCACTCCACACCTTGTGTCCTGTGTTTTTTCTCTAATTTCCCTATGCTCTGTAGATATCTTCTTTCCCCAAAAATTAACTTCTTTTTACAGCACTCTTTTCCTCTTGGATAAGCATGGAAAAACAACCATTCAAAAATAACAAATCCCTTATCCTTATCCCTAAAAGCAACCTTATCCAAACTTGATAATAAAAATACAGCCACTTCAAATCAGGTTTTTGGGCAGAAAACAAGCTCTCTTGGGCCTAGAACATCAATAAAATTATAGGTCTGGATCATAGCTTTGTCTGGGCTTTTGAATCACCTTAATCGGACTCATGTATCCAAAGTTATGACCCAAACAAGATGCGTTGCTCAGGAAATACGAATTTCCATCTAAAAGGCTCAATTTCCTACAAAACAAAAATACTTAAGCCCAACAATAAAAATCCTAAAAGCACTACTAAAAACAATTAAAATAAGACAAACTAACACTCTAAACAACCTAATTAACCTAATAAACAAGCCCAAATAAGTGTTCTAAAAACACTCATCAAAAGTCCCCACACTTGAACTTTTGCTTGTCCTCAAGCGACACTGAATTGGCAAACACATAAATTTTCAAAAACTTGCACTATCTAACTCATTGACCTAAACAAGAAGCACCAAGATTCAGCCATCCATAATCAAATCCTACCAATTAAGCATTTAGCAACTCAAACTTATGGCAACATCACAATTAAGCACATTAGAATTCCACACCTTCATAGAAGATGTCACTCTACGCACACAAGTGTTTAAGATATGTGTTTACTCTCAATCCAAATTATGAAATGTCTTTACCATAAGCTTGCTCACCCATCAAATCTCCACTACCTTGTATAATTAGAAGTACATATCAAAGGGTCTTAGTGAAGGTTGTAATGGGGTTTAGGTTAGGGTAGGATCAAAGGCATTTTCAAAAGGCTAAAATGAAGTTAAAAATTTCATAAAACACATGTATGAAATTCATTAAACCACATAAAATCATGACTAATTCAAAACTTTATTCAAACAAACACTACTCATTTACACTAGCAAGTGCATTTTATGCTCCATCTTGCTTTATTCTACTCTAAATTCTTTTATTTTCATTTTCTCTTTTTTTTTCTTTTTTTTTTCAAATTTTTTCAATTTTTTTAAATGAAAGTGACTATACAAACAAATTAGTCTTAACTAAGAATGCAAAAGATGAATTTCATACTCCAATTACTCAATTCTTGACTTCACAAGGTGCAAATAACAAAAAGAGGATATGAAGAAAATGGTCAATGGCTAAATATTGTGTTATACATCAAGAAAAAGGCTAGGCACAAAGGGTTAATCCTATAGGTAATGTCAATGGTGGCTT
>CANYLF010583276.1:0-21741 GCA_948193215.1 Bocquillonia castaneifolia | reverse complement strand
ATTATTATTATTATTAATATCATTATAATTTATTTTAAATTTTAAGAAAAAGAAAAGAAAATGAAGAACCATTTATTAATTGACTCTAGTATTGACTAAATGATGTCACGATGCCCAAATTGCCCGTATAAATTATATTTGGAAAAAGTTCCACACACCGACATTGATATGAGAGTCTTTTTTTTTTCTCCTTCTCTGCAAGTAAACACTTAACTGCTCTGCTAGTCTGCTACTAGCACTAGAAAAGCAAGCAAAGAATCAAAATTCATGTCTCTATAATTGTAAGAAATTAATATCGAACACTTTTTAGCCAAAATGCCAGACGGTGAAGCTGATTCTTCCTCCGCTGTTAGTAACAGCATCGTCACCAATTCAGTTACCGTTACTGATCATCATGTTGATAAAGCTGATGATCATGGACACGAAAGCAACTCCGAGCATGAATACCCTGACAAAGATCCTAGAAAAATTGCTAGACAGTAACGTTCATTTTCCTTTTTCTTTTCTACTGTTTTTGTTGTGGTGGAGTTTTTGTGTATTAATTGATCACTTATAGTTTCACTTTCTCTCGCCCAAAAATTAGGGTTTTTTTGAAGATAACTCTTCTTCTTCTTCTTCTTCTTCTTCTTTATTTAAAGAAGGGAAGAAACAGAGGAGTTATCTGTTTGGTTGCTGTGTTTTTATTTGCTAATGTGGCTTAATTAATTAGTTAATTGATGGAGTTTTTTTTTTTGTTTGTTGTGGTTTTTAGGTACCAGTTGGAATTGTGCAAGAAAGCTCTGGAGGAGAATATAATAGTGTATTTAGGGACAGGTTGTGGCAAAACTCATATTGCTGTGTTGCTTATTTATGAGTTGGGTGACTTGATTAGGAAACCTTTGAAGAATATTTGCATTTTTCTCGCACCAACTGTTGCCCTGGTTCATCAAGTGAGGTTCTAATTTTATTTCTAGTTTTATTTGTGTGCGGTTTTTATATATGGTATCTGCCATGAAATGTACTTGCACAGCTAATCACACGGTGGAACGACCAATGCATTGCCTAATTTCTCTATTTTTAGACTCTGCTTAAATTGATTAGAATCAGATATCTTGCTTTCTTTTATCTGGTTGATTTGTCAGTATCCTCTGCTTCTATAAGAAGCATGTGGCCCTTGCTTTTTGATGCTTGAAAACTGAACTGGTACTCGCTGGGTCTTAAGACTTGACAGGTTGTGTTGGTGTAATAATTAATGAAAATCTTCAAGGGATAACACCAAATCCACTATGATTTAATTCTTGATTTTTTTCGTGATATCATAAATGTAGTGTTACTATATTTTCTGGTTGAATAGTTTCATGTATTATGTGGAGTCTAGAGTAATTTTAGGCTGATAGTTCATGACATTCATGTAGAGTAATGCAGGGGGCTTTTCAAGCTGATAAATTGAACCCATTCTAGACTGCCTATGTTTAACACTTTGTAAACTTACATTAGGCTAATGTAAAGGTTTAACTCTACATAAACTACATAGTTTATATGTTGGAGGGTTTGAAAGGAGAGATTTTGGACATGATAATAATGATTGAAAGGGGTTCATTATCACTATGAGTATATAGACAAATTCCTGATATTTTGATTTTGAAGGATTTGCTAAGAATGCTTAACAACAATGGAAGTCAAATACTCAATAAAATGGAAAAACACTTGGAGCAAACTCACGTACATATTTACTTATACAGATTCTGAAGATGTATTAACAAGGGCAATGATCAAGCCTTGACCACCTTGTAATGCATGAATATGCGTGCTTTTACTGCTCTGGAGACTGTAACATGCTTTGATCTATGTTCTCATGAGTATGAAAACACTTGTCTGCAGGAATTCTGATTTCTATATCAAAGTGTTTGTAGTCATCTTTTGTCCTTTCTACGTTAAATACCTTGTTCCTGTGGTTCTCAAGAATGAAATTTCTTAATTCTGTTAGTGTTATATATTTGTATTTTTAATTCAGTTGATCTCTAAGGCTTAGATGAAATTGTTTAAAGCTTTTGCAGAATGGTGACTGCATCTAAAGCCACATTTATCACCTTGGCTTGACATATTTCACGACTGAGCTTGTTGAATTTGCAAGGCCTGAACCTATTTGGTATTATTTTGCAGCAAGCAAAGGTTATAGAACAATCTATTGATTTTAAGGTTGGGATTTATTGCGGCAACTACAACCATTATGATTGGGGAAAAGAGATCGAACAATATGAGGTAGTTATGCCAGTTAATAACTTTTATTTTTAAGTTTCACATGCTTTTTCGACCGTTTGCATTTTTTAGGATACCTTTCTTTTACAATCTTTCTGAAAATATATAATCTTTTACTGCTCTTATTTATTCCTTTATAATAATATAGCTTGACATGCAACTAAGTTGACATTGATGATATTTGACTTTGATTAATATGAAAAAGAGATGTTTACAAGTGAAGGAATTTCCTATGCTTTACCTGACTGTCCGGTAGGAAATTGGGGCGAGCAGTGCTTTTCACAGAGATCCAAGACTGGAGCTCTAGTTCTCTGATGCAATAAATTTTCAAATAGACTACCATCATTAGTATTACTGCTATCAAAAAACATCACTAAAAGAACTATTGAAACTCACAGCCATCATTGATACCACGACATCACCACCAATAATACCGCCCCCACAGTATTATTGATACTGCCACTACTGCTACCATCCGAGCTATTGTTTCTTCTTCTTCAACTTTGCCATCATCTTGCTGCTAAACAAATGTTTTCTGCTGCTAAACAAGAGGGGATTCTCCTATTTTTCCTTATCCCCTATGGATGTCCTCATATTCTTGGATGTTTGGTGCAGGTCCTTGTCATGACTCCTCAAATACTACTGCATACCTTAAGTCACAGCTTCATCAAGATGGAGTACATTTCTCTTTTGATATTTGATGAATGTCATCATGCTCAAGTCCAAAGCGGTCATCCTTATGCAGAAATCATGAGAGTAAAGGCTATAGGAATTTCATTTCATGTTTATGCTTTTACATGGCTTACATTAAAGAATATGGGCATCTTTTTAGTTGGTTTGATGATATTTATCTTGAAATTCTTTAGGTCTTTTACAAGACTAATGATGGAAAACTTCCCCGTATTTTTGGCATGACTGCATCTCCAGTTGTGGGGAAAGGTAATACAAACAGTCTAAATCTTTTATCATTTCATGATCATCAAGTTCTGTTATCTCAAGGTGTATGAGCATTCTTCTACCCTCATTGCATGATATTTATCTTTATTACTTATGTACATACAGTTTATATATCATTATAGTTTTACAATCTATTATAGTTTTACAATCTAATATTACTATTCAGAGTGTGACATGGGAAAGTAAAAGGAAAAACATCATGTTTTTAAATATTCCTTGTTGCTGTAGTGTATGCGCTTTGGAATTAATTACTACGGTCTAATGGATGGATGTCCGTAAAACATTTGTTTGTATAGCATGTGTTGTGTATTTGTTGCGCAGATATGTGTTAAGACTTGCAAAATACATGGTATGCATTAAGCTAGAGTACAGCAATTGCACCCATTCAATAGAACTGGCAAGTTCTACTTATTTGTGTGTCTGTGTGTTATGCTGAACTTTTATTAGGAACTTCTTGTAGATACTTTCCTTTAATATGGAATTTTTATTTTTAAAAACCATAGAACATATGAAAAAGAAAGAATAGATGTTTTAGACAGCATGCTGTTTTCTGTTTTGTACTTTGTCACAGAACTGTTGTGGTTGGCCTTTTAAAAACCCTTAAATAGCAGCCATTTTTTGTGACCATCATTTGCTTTAGTAGCATAGCAAAGAAAGAAGGAAACCAGCTCTAACTATGGATTCTTTGAAACTAGCTCCAGATTGAGTGTAAGGAACTATAATAATTCAGAAGTCCTAAACTCCTAATTACTATCATATCCTTAGAAAATTACTTGCTAGAGCAGAACACAATCAAGATGTATGGGCTCTTTTTTAGTTAGAATTATCATTATCACATGGCAAATGCCCTAAAAACTAGACTCTGTAATCTTAGTAATTCACAGATATTATGACTTTCATCTAGTAAATCTTATTACACTATTGTGATGGCTAAACTTAAGTTGAAAGGTGTACTTCTGTTTTGTCTGTGATTAGAGTCGGTTAAAAATTCAATTACCTGTTCTAGATGAAGCAACTTAATAAAGGTCCATCTCTTAGTACGTGTGTTGAGTACAGGGAAGTGGTGAATCAAATTCATGTTATCTAAAAGTAAGTTTCTGTGTTCATCACAAATAAATAACAAACATCCCCATATTCCTCATTTAAAAGTAAATATGATTCCACTGTTTTTTTTATTAAAACAAGTCTATCCTACTATTTTTTGAAATTGTGGTAAATATTAATGCATTTTGTAAACATAGATAATTCTTAGTATTTTTTGATACAACCCAGATTGTCTGATTCACCATCTTATCAAGTAAAATTGCATCTTCTAGTGTTTAACACACTCTTCTAGTTGTGTGCTTCAGGTTTCTGATGTTTGCAGCCAATTTTATTTCAATGATTTCTAAATTCTTTTGTCCATGCTTTTTTTCCTCAGGTGCTACTAATCGAGCAAATTTGCCCAAAAGCATCAATAATCTTGAAAATATACTTGATGCCAAGGTAGGTTGTGGAATTGTGGACCTTCAATTATCATATCCCAATTAAGCCTATATGTAACTGCATGTCATTGCATATGCCCCCGTGTTGAGTCAACCTCTTGTCCTTTACAAACACGTGGAGCTGTGGCTTTGTTAAAAGTATTGCATAGTTTTTCGAAGTGTTTCCAATACTTTTCATCAACTCAAATTAAGGGCTAGCCATAGCTTATGTAAGTGTGCATTAATCTGTACCGAGTTAAATATGTTCATTCATTTGACATCGTGCTCAACCTCCTCTTTGTTCCGGGCTCAGTACATCGAGCTCATAAAAATTATTAACTGCAGCAGACATGTGCACTAGACTGTTGCATAGTGCATATACATTTTTTTGGTGGAAGTGGTGTTATGAAACATCTCACATAATTCAAAAATATCCCGCTGCCCACTACTTTTTATGTTTGAAAAACCTTTTTTCCATCGTAATTGTATGAGAACAATTAGGGGTCCTTGTCATGTATGAGTGTTTACAAAGAGATCAAGAATCTTATTATATGCTACAGTTGTTACTTCTAATCCTTTTTTATTTGATGTTACAAGTTGAGTACAAAAAGAAAATGTGGAAGGCATTTCACTCTCATCTCTTTCTTCTATTATCTTTCTGATAGTTTCATTATATCATATGGATATTATAGTTTTCAGGTTATGTTAAAAAAACTTGGTTGAAAGGTGAACTGAATTTTAGCTGGCTATTCTCTCTCTCTCTCTCTCTCTAATAGAAGAGGATGCTGATTTCATATTTTTTGACATCTCGGAAGTAGTTGCAGTTTCCTCATTCAATGAAAGGGTGTGCATAATAAATATATTCTTTACTATTCTCCAGATCCTAGATCTTTTAGAAAAACTGCAGGACACCGTTTTTACAGAGACTCTTAGGTAAGCATACCGGGTTTCCAACTTTTCTATCACTGAGCCCTTAAGGGAGTTCCGTTTACACCCTTCAAAATCACATGGTGAATTTGTATTGAACATTTGTAGGATTTGCATGCAATCTACTCCATAGTCCATAGAGAAAGTGGAGTTCCATGTTGCATTTATTAAAATGAGTGCCTGTTGTTCCATTAATTCCCAAACTTATGGAAGTCATGGTGAATCTGATAAAAAAGTGTTATTCAAGTTCCCTTTCTGTGCGAAGCATATGCTATGGTTTCATTCTACATGTGGTTGTATTGATCTTGTTGTTCCACAATGTCAACAGTTGATCTTAATTCTCAAACATTTTTCATGACCATTTTTCAGGTTTATTCTGTTGAAGACAATGGGGAGTTGGAACGTTTTGTAGCATCTCCTGTAGTCAGGATATACTCATATGGTCCTGTTGCAAACGGAACAGCTAGCTCCTTCATGATTTATTGTACTAAACTGGAGGAGATAAAACGCATGGTATGTTGTATGAGTGTATTGAGTTGATTTGGTTCCATTTCAGACATAGTTTTACTTGGCATTTCATTGTGATACGGACAGTGCACACTAGAACTTAACAAGAAGACAGATCATCGTCAAAGTCTTCAGGGCCTTAGAAATACCAAACAGATGCTCACCCGAATGCATGACAATGTGGTTTTTTGTTTGGAGAATCTTGGCCTTTGGGGAGCATTACAAGTAAGTTCTTGTAGCATCTGATCAAGCCCTATATGTTATTGGCTAATTTACTCCACTATGGTGGTTTCAGCAATGATGGTTACTGCTTTTAACCTAGTTCATGAGTTACCCTAGTTTCAAATAGCTGCTTACTCAATTATTCACAATCTTAATAGTACTTCCAATGACTTCAAATTCTTTAGATTGAGCAGACATCATATACATATGGATGTGCACATGCACACACAGGGATGCTTAGTTGATAAAGGAGTTGGTGATTATTGCTTGAAATATCAAAAATTGTGAAAAAAAGCAAGTATATTCTTAGAATATATTGTTGAATGGTTATTGGTGTTGATATTGTAATACATTGTGGGAAAGAGAGGGGTCTGAAGACTGAAACGTGTTGGTCGAGCAGTACATTGAAAAAACATGCCAGATGTGATGTCTACAAACTTTTTTGCACCTAGAGATCTTTTTGTACTTATTTTCCTTTCTTTTCATAAAGGTGATGTCTGCAAACTTTTTGCACCATTGTGGGTGTACATTATCTAGAGATCTTTTCGTACTTATTTTCCTTTCTTCTTTTTCATGAAGATTTGATGAATCTCTGATTTTTTTGGCCGATTGGGTTATTGATTATGGATGTGAATCAAGGGTTTCCTTGTGTTTTGCACCATTGAGCTTGAAATGATGAAGCAGAAAATGGTTATACTAATTTTTTCAATGCTCTTTCAAAAAAAGATGGTGATTTATGGAAATGTGATCATTTCCTTGTTCCTAAAAGTTTTTGATGGTTTCCGAATTGAGTGATGATTGAGAGGTGATCAGAATTTTGTTAATTTAGAATCTAAGATGTTTCCCACATCAACCTATTATAACTTGTTTGTTGCGCAGTCTCTGTTGGTGCATCTGTTCATCAATGGGAAATTACTGCTACATTTTATTTTTGACTTTTCTATTTCTGTTTTCCTTCACTTTTTTTTTGAAGGCTTGTAAAATTCTTTCAAGCGGTGATCATTCTGAGTGGAATGCATTGATAGAAGCAGAAGGAAATATCAACGATGTGTCCATTTTTGATAGATATCTAGCTCAAGCTGCAAAAATCTTCGCTGCTGTTTGCACAAAAGGTATTTCTATTGTTGAAAAGAAATTTTTTTCCTGCATTATCTGCCCGTATAAATATTAATATCTCTTTTATTAACTACACCATTGTCTTGAAAAAAAATACTAGTTGATTCATTTGTTGGTTCTCCTTCTCTTAATAACATGAAAGGGTGTTGTAATTTATTATTTTGCAAGTGAAGTTGTGGATCAGCCAGATGATGCATTTAGCATTCCACTTTTTAGGTTCAAGGGTAGTAACAAACTAGGAACATGTTACATGTATGCATATGCTCCAGCTTGACTAGGAGCGGAGTGTTCACCATGTAATCTTCACAGAAATATATGCTGGATAATTTCTACTCATCGACTAAAGGTTGTTTGTCATAAAATAATTAAACTACGTACAATTCTGAGTCCATATAGAATTAAGATCTTTAAATTGGTCAAATCCTCTCTCATATGGAATTGGAACACAATTAGGACATGAGTTTTATGCATGGGAAGCTAGATAGATCTCATCATTTTGCAAGGAGACACCATTGTATGTGATAATGACTTTTTGCTTAAATACAAACGTGGGGAAGTCTGATTACGTTAACTTTTTTATTTACTTTTATAAAGTTATCCTCCTAGTTTATGCTGAATCCTAGAAGTCACTAGCGCATAAGCAAAGGAGAGATGGCATTAGGAATTATTTGGTTGGTAAAATGAGGGAATGTAAGACTGGCTTGGGTCACAGCTCACAGGGTTATATTATGTGGTTAAAATGACTAGAATTGTAGCCACTCTGTTGTCCAACTCTTCAACTTTTCAGTTTGGTATGGTCTTAGCTAATTAATACTGGGATATATGCTACTATTTTGTCTGCTCACATTTGTTTGGTACTATTTTTTCTCAATTGAATGATTAGTTTAACTTCTTATATACCTGAGTTTTTGTGATTCACATGGTTTTCAAATCAAATTGTGTGAAAATAGTGTACAAATTTGTTGCAATGATGTGGATTTGTTTTTTCTGTTCTTGTAGATGGTGTTGTATTTGACGTATCATGTGTTGAGGTCTTAGATGAGCCATTTTTCTCAAGAAAGCTTTTACGCTTTATTGGAATCCTTTCCAACTGCAGGTTGGTTGTAGTTGATGTTTTTTTTTAAATGCTATTGTGCATATCTTTTTTGGTAGCAGTCACATAAAGTTCATGCTAAGCACTGCATCTGTGTGCTATTTCAGTTTTATCCTATCATTTTACTTGATAGCACTAGGTTTTCCATTATTGTGTATTTCCATTTGACAATTATGCTTAAACTGTTGTAAGTATCTTTACATGCTTGATTAGTTTGTGCGTATCTCTGCATTTATTGGGTATATGCACATTATCGCTATACCGGATCAGTCGTTAGACATCTTCATGCTGTTCTTGACATTTTTCATTTTTATCTATCAGGTTACAACCAAATATGAAGTGTATAGTTTTTGTCAATAGGATTATTACTGCAAGATCCCTTTCATACATATTGCAGAATCTCAAGTTCTTAACGTCTTGGAAGTGTGATTTTCTTGTTGGGGTCCACTCTGGACTAAAGAGTGTGTCTCGAAAAGCCACAAACAACATTCTTGAGAAGTTCAGAACTGGAAAGGTAATGCTTCATACAATGGTAACATTTTGGCATTGGTTGTTTCTGAACAATTGCACTTTCAGTTTAGCAACTGTGTTTTCATGGCATTTGAAAAGTATAGGCCTGGATTTCATGAGAAATTCCCTGGAATTATAAGATATTCTTCATAGATTTGAAAGTCTTGATTGCACATTAGCATGTTAGACGTGTATTTGGAAATATTTGAAGTGTGCATCCTGGCCCAAGAGACCCCTTGCTGATCTATAACATTGAAAATTTCCCCTTAACTTAGTTTCCCTAGAAGTTTGGACTGGCCTTTCAAGTTCCTCTATCTTACCGATGTTGGATTGTAAGCTTTGGAGTATTACAAAGTCTTATCCTTAGTTTTCAGGTTTTTAGATCTAGTTATGGGGTGATTTAAGTAGAAATTAAAGAGTAATGAGTGCTCCTTAAGATAGAACCCTTCAGTCTCTTGTCAAGGGCTTGTTGGAGAGAATTGGATCTCTTGAGTTTCGGAACTTAAAACCTTTTTTCTGAAATTCTCTTTGGTTTTCATTAAAGAACTTTCAACATATACTGAATATTATTCAAGAAATAACTGCCAAGAAAACTGCTATCTAGAATTGTGACTACTGTTCCTGGCTTGGAACAGCCTGGAAAATGCTTGGCTGGTCTCAGTTGTCTTAATTGGTCATCCGCATGCCTACCTGGAAACCACCTGTTCACAAAGTTGTAAGTTTATTTTCCTAAAATTCTAGCAATGTGGGATTTTGAACCTTCAGCTAATAAGTTTACAAAATTTTTTGAAGCAATATTGAATCCACTACCATTTCAAAGTTGAAACCATTAGTCATTAGTGGCATTAATATATTGCGTTTCTTTCTGGAATTGGAACTCCTAAATTATGTTTTTGACTTCTGTGTAGTGAATAAAGTTGTCATTGGGGTGTAGTGAATAAAGTTGTCATTGGGGTGAAGTTGTTGATTACTGATAAAGCTGCTTGTTGAGGACAAAAAGAAAAAAAAAAAACATTAGATGAAATATAGGAACTAGACATGCTCTGGTCAGTTGAATTTTATGTTCTTCTACTGCTTGAATTTGAAACTTTTGAATTACCAAGTGATGGCTCACTCACTTTGAGACATGTTATAACAACAGTAACAATGTTATAACAACAGTAACAACATATAAGCCTGTTGATGACAAAATCAGAACTATTAAAGGAAACAAAATTACTATAATTAAAATTTGGAAACTTGCATTATCAATGCAGTAATCTGTGTTTTAAGGTGTTAGAGAATTAGCATGCTGGATATCTATGCAATATGTGTATTTTAACTGATTTTTGGCGCTTGATCCATGCAAGTGAAGTATGTAGTGTGCATGAATATTGGCTTCCTGTACAAGTTGGCTGGAGATAAATCTGTCATTGTTGATTTTGCAGTTGAATTTGTTGATTGCAACTAAAGTGGGTGAAGAGGGACTTGATATTCAGACATGTTGTCTTGTTATACGGTTTGATATGCCAGAAACTGTTGCTAGCTTTATACAATCAAGAGGTCGTGCACGCATGCCTCAGTCTGAATATGCATTTTTAGTCGACAGGTTTTTTCCTTAAGTGCATATATATGAACAGTTGAACGCAAATCTATTCACTTATTGTTTCTTCTTTTATCCCTTCTAACTAAAGTATACTTCTTAACATTGCAGTGGAAAACAGAGAGAGCTAGATTTGATTGAAAGCTTTAAAAGCAGTGAAGATCGAATGAATGTGGAAATTTCTGTGAGAACATCTAATGAGACATTTGTTAGCATTGAGGAAAAAGTGTATAAAGTAGATGCATCCGGTGCTTCCGTCAGTTCTGCATATAGTGTATCATTACTGCATCATTATTGTGCAAAACTTCCACACGATGAGTATGATCTGGTTCTAACTTTTGAGTCAGACCATTTATTTGCAGAAAATTTTCTCTTTTCCTTATGTATTCTTATTTGTTTTTTCAGGTATTTTGATCCCAAGCCTCGATTCTTCTTTATTGATGATTTAGGGGGAACTGTCTGTACCATAATCTTACCCTCAAATGCACCAATAAACCAAATTGTTGGTGCACCTCAATCTTCACAAGAAAATGCTAAAAAGGATGCTTGTCTGAAGGCCATTGAACAATTGCATAAATGTGGTGCATTGAGTGATTTTCTTTTGCCACATCGAAAAGATGCAGATGAGGAGTTAGTTTTGGCTTCTTCTGATCCTGGCAATAGTGAAGGTTGAAATTTAGAAATTCGATTTTAAATCAGTCTAGTCATTCTGTCTTTTTTGATAGACCGTTGAATATTAATGTTTGCTGGCAGATGAGAGTTCCCGCGAACTACATGAGATGCTAGTTCCTTTTGTCTTGAAGAAACCATGGACTGGAATGGAGAACGAAATCAATCTACACCTGTACTGTATAGATTTTTGCCCTATTCCTGAGGACAGGATCTATAAGAAGTTTGGTCTTTTTGTTAAGGCACCCCTACCTCTAGAGGCAGAGAAAATGGAACTCGACCTTCACCTGGCTCGTGGCCGATATGTGAGAACAAAGTTTGTCCCATCAGAACTGTCATCATTCAATTCAGATGAGGTAAGATTGACACTCTAGTGAATTCATTATGATTAACTTACGGTAATATACTAATTACACACGTGCAGATCACACAGGCAATGAATTTTCAAGAAATGTTCTTGAAGGTCATTCTTGATCGATCAAAATTTGTTTCTGAATTTGTTCCTTTGGGAAAAATATCTTTTTACGAATCAAGCCCTAGTTTCTATCTGTTACTTCCTGTACTTCTATGTGATCATGGAGATGGAGTGACAGTGGATTGGGAGACTATCAGAAGATGCTTGTCATCTCCTATTTTTAGGGGAGTGGAATTAAATTGTCTGGCTTCAGATGATTGTTTGCAACTTGCTAATGGTTCCAGGAGTATAAGTGAAATTGAGAATAGTTTAGCATACATCCCGCACAAGAAAGAGTTCTACTTTATTACCAACGTTATTCATGGAAAGAATGGCTACAGCCCACACAAAAATTCTAGCACTCAATGCCATATGGAGCACCTAATTCAAGTGTATGAAACTTGGCTTCTTGAAACTTTTTATATCATGAATTTAGTTTCCCATTAAATGCTGTGTTCTGCCCTACATCCACTTTCTGCTTGCTTTTGAGTGTTTTCTGTGTTTAAGAATTTTTAACTTTTTTAAACTAAATGGTTTGCTTGGATTTCTCTTATTAGGTTTGGCATTCAACTTAAATATCCTGAACAACCTCTGCTTCAAGCAAAACCACTGTTTAATTTGCACAACTTGTTACACAACCGAAGGAAAGAAGATTCTGGTAATTATTTGACCGCCTTTCTGCTATTTCCCTTTATTTGGTATCCTATCTGATGTTTTTCAGTCCTTTTGAAGTTTGTAATTCTGGTTCCACTAATTAGAAGCCTCTAGTTTACCTCCCATACAGTGGATCCTGAATAAGAAGTTGTGTGTTAAACTTACATTCCCCTGACCAGATATTTTTGGAAGTAAATCAATAGATGTCAGATTTATGAATTGAACGCTAAGAGTTCCTAAATTTCTTCATTAACACGGAATTGGCAAGAAATTGGAAATGCTGCTTCAGTTGCTCCATTGAAAGCAATATAATCTTCTTTGATTGGTTGTTTTGGGAATTTTCTCGTACCAATGGACTTCTCTTTTCTAGCTTCTCTCTTTTTTGTGGTTATTTTCAGGGTAAACTTTCCCATTCTCCTGTGATGTTCGTGAAAACTTGTGTAGTAGTACCTTGCCAAAGCCTAATAGTTTACTTAGATCCTTATCCTTTTTTACTCTCTTTTTGTGGGTAGCATGTTGACTTTATCAAACAAAAAATTCTTATTTCTAATAAATTAGTTTCTGTTAACAGCAGAGACACAAGAGTTGCCTGAGTACTTCATTGATGTTCCTCCTGAACTTTGTGAATTGAAGATAATAGGCTTCTCTAAGGATATGGGAAGTTCAATTTCTCTATTACCATCAATCATGCATCGTTTGGAAAACTTGCTTGTAGCAATTGAATTGAAGAGCTTATTTTCTACTTCTTTCTCTGAGGGAAATGAAGTTACTGTGGATAGAGTAAGGCCTCATCCTCGCTGCATAATCATAATGTTTGAAGTTGGTCATTGCAGTTAGTTCAATCATGCTGGTGATTATCAAACTTGGACTTTTTCTTGCCACTAACAGCTGTTAAATGGTATTAGATCTTAGAAGCACTCACTACAGAAAGGTGTCAGGAGCGTTTCTCTCTTGAAAGACTTGAAACTTTGGGTGATGCTTTTCTCAAATTTGCGGTTGGTCGACATCTGTTCCTTTTGCATGATACTCTTGATGAAGGGGAGCTTACTAGGAAACGTTCTAATGCTGTAAATAATTCCAATTTGTTGAAGCTAGCAAACAGAAGAAACTTGCAGGTTTGATTAAATCTTCTAAAATAAAATGTTTTTTCTAAATAATTAGATTTTTTATGATTTTTCTGTCTCACATATTAGAAAATGAGGATATAAGCTAAGCTGCTCAAAACAAATTCTTATAAAAATGAATTGATGCCTTCCAATTTTGTTGAGTTTCGTAAGACGATTTTCATTTGAATCATCCTGAAGTAAAAAAAGCCATAAAGAGGCTTATGAAATTATTTTATCACATTACCTTGAAGTAGACTCTTTTTCTTAAATATATCAGTGTTTCTTTTGGAATGAAAGTTTCCAAAGCACTGAAAAAACTGCACCATATCTTTCAAAGAGCTGAAATGATGGAATTGGTCATTTGTTTTGAAGATTCATATAGCCATTGTTGACCTTGATTAATATACTACCTTCTTCTCTCTCTAGTTCAGCCAGCCTGCAACTATCAGATGTTGAAAGAATTTTAGGCCAGTAAAGATTCGGTAAATCAACATGTGATTGTCCATATTATGATATGGAATGATTTCATCAAGTCTACTTTTTTATTCTAAAAAATTGTACTCTTTTCTTCAAGCTCAATATCAGAGTGGATATTCTTTATGATTTTTTTTTCCAGGTATATATACGTGATCAGCCATTTGATCCTTGTCAATTTTTCCCTCCGGGTCACCCTTGCCCAATAATTTGTACCAAGGAATCAGAAAGAAGCATTCATCCTCCAAATCCAAGCCATGAAGAAGGTGAAGCAGATATGACTGAAGTCAGATGCAGTAGAGGTCATCATTGGTTGTACAAAAAGACAATTTCAGATGTGGTTGAGGCTCTTGTTGGAGCATTTCTAGTTGATAGTGGCTTTAAAGCTGCCACTGCATTTCTTAAATGGCTGGGCATTAGATTGGACTTTGAGGCTTCAGAAGTTATTAAAGTCTGCCAAGCGAACAATATTTTCATGCAATTTGCTTCAGTAAACATTGACATTACTGCCCTCGAAGATTTGTTGGGGCATCGCTTTCTCAATAGAGGTTTGCTACTGCAGGCATTTGTGCACCCTTCCTACAACAAGCATGGAGGTGGATGCTATCAGGTATAGACCCTTTCTCATCTTTGATAACTTTTTCCAGACTGCCAGATTTGGGAGAATTTCTTTCCGAATACCCCAAATCGCTAATGCTTTGATGGTTCCAACCAGAGACTCGAATTTCTTGGAGATGCTGTCTTGGATTATTTGATCACATCATATCTATTTTCAGCTCTTCCCAAGTTGAAACCTGGTCACTTGACAGATCTCAGATCAGCACTAGTAAATAACGGAGCCTTTGCTAATGTTGCTGTTGATCGATCTTTCGACAAGTTCCTTATTTGTGAGTCTGACAGTCTTTTAGAGGCTGTAAAAACTTATGTGAAATTTGTTAAAACACCTGCATCAGAAAGGAATTTGCTTGAAGGACCCAAATGTCCGAAGGTATACTTTTAAAGTTAATGTATCATCCTATTTCTTAGTTAATTGTGAGGTTGATGTCTGCCCTTTCAACATTTGGTGTTGAGCACATAAAGTATGTTGCCTGACTTTATAAACTTCTGATTTTTCTGTTGCCAAAGAAGGTCATGACTACATATACAAAAATCAGCTTATTTATTAGGTAGATGCAGATTATCGAGTTGGCATGGAGCTATACTCTTTTTTTTTTTTTTTTAATTCTTGTGCACGCATGTGGTTGGGTGGTGGGTGCTACCAGATTGTGAGATTGATCTGTGATATAGCTTTTATTGATGTAGTTTTCCTACTTGGAAAGAGTTCTGAAATTTATATGTTGATTCAGGTGCTTGGTGACTTGGTGGAGTCTTGTATGGGTGCCATTCTTCTGGACACAGGGTTCAATCTGAATTGCATCTGGAAGTTAATGTTATCTTTCTTGGATCCAATTTTAGATTCTCCTGGTGTGCTTCTGAATCCTTTTCGAGAACTCCATGAACTTTGTCAATCTCATAATTGGAAGTTGGAATTTCCAACATCGAAGAAGGGCAAGACATTTTTAGTTGAAGCAAAAGTAGATGGTAAAGATATATGTCTTGCAGCTTCTGCAAGCAACTCAAACAAAAAAGAGGCCATCAAAATAGCTTCGGAGAAGATATTTGTGAAGTTAAAGGTAAATTATTGATGATTCTTGATCTGTTACATGCATTTACTTCTGAAACGTTAGTGCTTTGTGTCATGTAAAGTGAAAAGAACACAAACATATAATAGGCATCACTTTTGTGTTTTCAGTTTTCCAATGAACAGGGGGGAGGACGGGAGAAAGACCAACTCCAGGCCACTTACCTGCAAAAGTTTTCAGTTTCCTTCTCTAATTCTGATTTCCACTTTTGTTGGTTCTGTAGTTTTAGGGCTGTTAAAATGAACCAAACCGATGGGTTTTGGTTCTCAAATACCAAACTGATTCGTTCAAAGGTCAAACCGAACTGAATCGAACTGGTTGGTTCAGTTTTTTCTTCATAATTCGGTCATTTTTTTAGTTTGGTTCGGTTTTTCTTTAATATCCAAAGTCAAACCAAAATTTTTCAAACTCTAAAAAATAAACCGAACTGAAATTTTTGGTTCGGTTCAGTTTTTCCATTTCGATCGGTTCTTGAACAGCCATAGTTAGAGTTCCTCTGTATGTTTCAAGATTATTGTGGTAAATAAGATCAATTTGCATGAATCTGCATGATATAGCTAGTGATAGGATCTTTCATTTTGAAAACATTTTATTTGGCGTTTTGGATAATACTGTTCTGAACTCTACCTTCTGGTATCAACTAATTATTTTAGCTTGTTTGGAGGGCTTTAAACCATGTCTGAATCATGCTGAATAACTTTGCCAAACTCTTGAAAGAAGAAGACAGGTTTACACTTGATACTCATCCATGTCTGCCCACCGACTGTTTTTAGTAACCTTTCAACTTGGTTTAATGCACTAAAATTTACTCCTTTCTAATCTCATTGGCTTCTATTATACAGGATCGAGGCTATGTTCGAAAGTCTAACTATTTGGAAAAAGTTTTAAGGTCTAGCCAGAAGATGGATGCCAAATTGATTGGATATGATGAAAACCCCATAGAAATTACTGTTTATGATGCTGCTGATCTCAAGTACTTGGATATCCAAGAGCCTAGTGACTGTGACTTCAATCCCAAAATTCTTTCTATGAGTAAACTTAGTAATACTTGTTCACCCAGCTCTGTAGCTGCAAATAAACAGCTCCCATCTCCATCGGTACCTGTTGGCAAGCAGACTAATGAAACAGTTGCACATCCTAAATCTGACGCAGGCATGCCAACTGCAGGTATTTCATGGTTGTACTACTTGCAGGTTTTACTTTTAAAATGTGTGAAGGGATTCTCTCATTTGCTTGGATTTTCTCTCTCAGATGGACCGAGTCATAGATCAGCAAAACAACGTTTGCATGAAATTTGTGCAGCTAACTGTTGGAAACCTCCTCTGTTTGAATTGTGCTTCGAAGAAGGACCAAGCCACATGAAGTCGTAAGTTTCTGATCTGTTTTACTGAATGATAATATTTTCATTTCTGAGTAATACCTTGGATTAGCTGTCACTTATCAACTAAAATCAAGTTAAGACTTGGGGTGAAGCTTAGTTGATAGCGAGGCTACAAAACTTGAAAAAGCCCTTGATGTTCTATTGAATGGTATTTGTGCATGTTTCATTTTGAGCTATACGCTTACAATTGAAGAATGTTCAATACAGGAGATGAGTAATACCTGTTTCATCACCCTACCCTTGAACCTCATTTCTGAAACATGAAAGGGAAAATTGTAAGAGTTGCATGCACTGATTTGGTGCTTCAGCTTGGGTGTAAATTTGGCATTTTATTCTACTTTTGTCCTCATGATCCTCTGTACAACGGGACACGTCTGTAATAACCTTTGCTAGCATTATATGATCATATGCCATCAACCTTTCTGGTCTTTATATCTGTTCAATTTGTCATTAATCGCCTTATATGCTGAATTTGGCAGTTTCACTTACAAGGTGATTGTGGAAATAGAAGCACCTGATACAATTTTGGAGAGTTTTGGGGCACTCAGAATGAAGAAGAAAGCCGCTGCTGATCATGCAGCAGAAGGGGCTCTTTGGTACTTGAAAAACGAGGGCTACTTACTTTCAAAGTGAAATGTATTGGCATTGTTTTTTTGCCTACAGTAGTAGAATAAATTCTCAACTTGTATGCTAATGATAGGTGAATTTTGCTAATCAAAAGTTTAGAAGGTAAGATACCATACCTGCCATGTAAATGTAAATGATACAGGCGGGCTTTAGTCGTTTCAGTTGTGGTTAGTTGGGATAGGGGTATTTATTATGGAAAAACTAAAGCTAACAGCTCATTTGATAATTCTTATGCAAATGCAAGTCTATATTATATGGATACACAGAAATTAATAAACCGGAAAAACTAGTGCACAATGGCATGTGAGCCAAAGATGGCATTTTTGAATCTTATAACAAGATTATGATACGGTAGACTCTCTCAAGTACAATGCTAATGTTTTCCCTTCCTCACCTATGGAGAAATTGAAACCATTACACCGTTGTTCTCCAATTCAAAGATCATTGTTCGGGTGAGTACTGTTCGGTTCTGTGTGAATGAATTAAAATCAATCCGTTTTCGGTTCTAGAAATATGATATCAAATCAAATAAGAGTTTAATTCAAAATCAAACTAACCTGATGATTCAGTTTGATCGGTTTTTTATTTTTAATTTTTATGAATATTTATCTTGTTTTTATATATATTTATCATATTTATATGGATATTTATCATTATATATATATATATATATATATATATATATATATATATATATATATATATATTAAAAAAGGAAAATTTGGTTTGGTTTGATTTTTCAATATGTGAAACTAAACTAAAATTAGAAACTAAATTTTTTCATTATTCCAAATCAAATCAAAGCAATTTATTTTATTTGATTAAATTAGTTCAATTCAGTTTTTTTTGTCAGTTTGGTCGGTTTTTACTCACCCTAATGATTGCTTATAGCTTGATAATTATGGCTTCACCATTGTTTCGATCGACTTTAATCAAGCAGCAGGTTGAGATTGGGGTTGCTCTACTAGTTGGAAATAGGCATATCTTAACTGCCTAGTATATCAGCTTGTGCTTTTAATTAGTACAAGTTATTTATTGTTTTCCATTTTCAATGTGGCTGTTGGTTTTATATAAACTGCACACTAAGGGGCTTCTTGGTATTATACAATTTAACCACATTAAACTAGATATACATAAATTAATAAACTCTATTATTTTATACCCCATTTGTTCTTAAATATCTGTCGTTTAAGGTTTGTGCATACGTATTAAGAATTGATAGAGTAGGCTTAAGAGACCAACAAGAGCCCAAAAGCAAGTCACACCAAACACTCTCACAGCTCCAATAGACACCTGGTAACCCCTCAAGGTGACACGTCATGCATAAGAACCCTATAAATACCCGAAGATTCTATAGGTAAAGGATTCCATTTTTAGCTCATTTAAGACAACCTACTAACTTGAACGTCGGAGTCAAACTTGGGACCTTTGTCCCGTCTGACCAATCTTGTGATTTGTGCAGGACCGACTCAGGAATACCGTTATAAGCCGTGTCGTCCTAGCAGACCTAGCTACTCATCCTGACGGTCCCATACCTGAACCAGATTAGACTACAACATAAGCCAATACTCATCAAGCTCAACATCATCTTGTCGGCTCCATCATTTGGTTCCGTTGCCGGGAAACAACTTAGAAATGGTAACACCGATGGAACAGAGAGACGGTGTCTTAACCTCCAATGAAGAACTATCAACAGAAAACTCTGGTCAAAATGTTCATCAAAAGGACGCCACCCAGCACCAAGAAACCACCCCACCTCCCCTGATATGGCAACAGCTTGCCAAAGCTTTAGCGGACTTACAAGTACAAACGCAAGAAGCAATGATGCAGATACAAACTGCCATCACTCCAGCAAACCAAAACATTAGCGAAATAGAGACGCCGTGAATATTACTCCAGAGGCAGCCAGGGAAGGGGACAAGACCAACAAACAAAAGAAACGGACAAGGCGGAGCCTTAGCAAAGACTTCAAGGCGGAGGAGGTGGAGTCATCCAAGATCCACCTGCAGAGCGTGCCCCAAGGCGAACTGAGAAATGACAAACCGAAGCGAAGAAAGATCAAGGAGGCTGCCTTAGAAGAAGGAAAACTCCGGCTCATGGTTGCAGAAATGATCCAACCTTAAAATTGAAGTTGCCCAAGCACCCCGACCTTTCGAAGCCAAAGACTCACCCTTAACCACCAACATTCTTGCCACACCATTGCCAAGAAACTTCAAAGTGCCCACATTGACTCGTTCTCTGATACTGGATGCCCCGAGACACATACCATAAAGTTTGTTAATTACATGCAGCTCTACAACGCGTCCGACAAACTCCTCTACAAAGTTTTTCCCACAACCCTAGTCGACACAGCCCAGAAGTGGTACAAAAAATTATCACTAGGATCAATTGTAACCTGGAAGGACCTGTCAACAAAATTCATCCTTAGATTCTTCCCAAACGTACCACCAAAGAGAAGCTCGGAGCAACTTTATCAATGCAGGCAGAAAGATAGCAAGTCATTGAAAGATTATCTGGAGAGATTCAACAACGAAGTCACCAAGATAGATAACTTGAACATTGACACAGCAGTCCAGGCATTAAGAAAAGGCATAACCATGGGACGGTTGACAGATAAGATTTACTCTTAGCCACCAAAGACATATCAAGACCTGGTGATAATGGCACAAAAATGTGTCAGTGTTGAAGATGGGAGACGATATAGAAGATCAGAAAAAGAAGACATGGATGGAAAGAAGAATGAGAAGAAAGAAGAGAAGCCAAAACCACAGAATCACCAAACTCATACACCCAGACAAAGCTACCGCCCATACAATACCTTTAACCGACCTTACGGATACAACCAAGACAGAAGAGAAAGTTTCACCCCCCTTACCCATTCTATAACCAATGTCCTCTTGTGGATAAAGGACAACCAAACCCCATATACCCGCCCCAGACCGATGATTCAACGGTCAAGGATGTTGGCCTTAGTGGCATCAATCCATCTTATTTTGAGTTTAACAACCTTTTATCTTTGTCTAACAAAGTTCCTAAGTGTGTAGGTTTTCTATCAAACTAGTTTTTGGACTATTCCTGTAAATCACACCCGTGACAAAGGAAATCGCGCCCGTGGCATTAAATAGCGCTCATGACATAAGGATCGCCCCCGCGACATGGGACATATCTCGCCCGCGAAATGGATATCGCGCCCAGGATTTTTGATAAAACCTTGGAAGGCTTCTGTACTCTTATGTCGTGCCTGCGACTGATCAAATCACCCATGCGATTTGAGAAACAGAGAGTCCATTTCTGAAGGATTTTCTGGTCACTGAGGTCGCGCCCGTAATTCACTAACTCGCCCCCGCGATTTGATCAAATAGAAAGCCATTCTCAAAGGCATCCTCTGCCCAGTGATTTCACGCCCGGGATTGAAGATGTCGCCCCCGCGACATTCAAGGAAGTCTCTAAAAAACTAGCCTTTGGAAGGATCGCGCCAGCGATCTAACAGATTTCAGTGCATTAAATGCAAAAGTAACTAGATGTTAACTAGACGTTAGAGACACCTTTGGGGTTATTTCTAACAGCTAGTTTTGGGTATTTTGGCTTTAAATACCCATCATAAATGTTCTTAAAACAAGAACATTAATTCTTTGATAGCCAAACTCTTGTAAATTTTTTTCTCAATCATTTGTAATTAATTGGTTATTTGGTTTTGGGTGGCTAGAACTCTAGAGCATTTATTGCTTGGGTTGATTGAATTAGTTATCCATTGTACTAGTGTCAATTCTTTGTGAGTTGGGAAACACTAGGGTTGGTTGTGCGTTAGCCATTTGTAAAACTCATTGTAAAAGTTTTGGTGTTAGCCCCTTAGAAACACTAGGGTTTGTGAGTGAGCCTCGGCTTAAAACTCATTGTAAAGGTTTGGGATAGCCTTAAAATCCCTTGTTTCACTATTGTAGTTAGTGGAACCCCAAAGAGATCTTTGGGAGAGTGGACGTAGGACAAGTGGGTCCGAACCACTATAAAATCCTTGTGTGTTCATTCTACTTCATCTCCATTCTCTTTAAAATTTTTAATTCCGTACCAATTCACCCCCC
>CANYLF010583247.1:0-19847 GCA_948193215.1 Bocquillonia castaneifolia | reverse complement strand
TTGAGGAATTAAATAATCGTTTCTATGAGATTGTTAATACCTTGAAAAACTATGGAAGAGATGTTCTAGAAAATGAACATGTTAAGAAGTTGCTGAGATCTTTGCTAGCAAAATGGGAAACCAAGGTAACAGTGATTACTGAAGCTAAGAATCTTAACACCTTATCTTATGATGAGCTTGTTGGTTCTTTAATAGCACATGAGCTTATGATGAAAGACAAAGAAAAGGGATCAACCTCAGAAGTCAAAAAGAAAATCTGAAACTGTTGAGAACTCAGACTCAAGCATTGAAGAAGAAAATGTTGCTCTTATCACAAGGAAATTTGAGAGAATGTTCAAAAGAGGATGGAAGCAATACAAGAAAAATGTGAAGAAATTTTTGGGATCCAAACCTGACTATAAGAAAGATAGTAATGAAATTATTTGCTATGAATGCAATAAACCGGGGCATGTCAAGACTACCTGCCCGAAGCTGAAGAAGAAAGTGAAAAAGGAAAAGACAAAGAAGGCTTTGGCAGTCACATGAAGTGAAAGTGAAAGCTTAGATTTAGAAGGTAGCATTGAACCTGAAGAAGTGACAAATCTTTGTCTGATGGCAAAAGAGATTGAAGCAGACAAACCTGAAGCTGGCAAGGAAAAAATTCAAATGTCTGAACAAGAATCCTTTAAAGTTGAGGTAAACTTTCTTGAACTTGAAACTCCTGAAGATTTGCAAAATGCTATGCTAAAACTCTATCATGAATATGAAAGAACAGCTAAAAAGTATGTTGCTCTAAAAAGAAAATGTAGACAACTTGAAACTGGTAAACAAGTTCATATCTGCTGTGTTTCAACTAGTACCTATGAGGAACTAGCTGAAAAGGAAAGAAAAGCTACTGAGATGTATAATGAGATTGAAAAGAAACTTTTAAGAGCTGTAAATGAACTTGATGTAGCTAAGAAACAGGTTGAATTGAATCAGGATGTTTACATGGTAACTTTTCAAGAAAATAAAGTCATATAGAAGAAAATTGATTCTCTTACAAATGACCTTGAAAGATTTACCAATGGCAAACAAAATATTGATGTGTTATTGGGTTATCAGTGTATTCCCAATGATAAGACAGGATTAGGCTATAATAGATTCAATGCTAGTTTAGGAGATGCTAGCACTAGCAAAGAATCTGGTCTAAAAGGTTCTTAAACTGAGCAAAAGTTTTTCAAAGCTGATCGTTTAAGAAAATTCTTTCCAAAACCTGCATATCATTCATATAAGACAAAATGCAAGATGTTTCTTTTACAATCATATTGGACATATTGTGAAGTATTGTGCATACAAAAGAAATAGACAAGGATACACACTTGAGTGGGACCAAAAATGTCTTCACAAAATGTTGAAACTAACCAATCAGGACCCAACTCAGCTTGGGTACCTAAAACTAACTGATTCCTTATAGGTATGCCTGAAGAGCAAGAAGAAGCTGAATGAATGGTATGTGGATAGCGCTTGTTCTAGGCACATGACTGGGGACAAATCTTTGTTCACCAGATTGGAACTGAAGAATAAAGGACCAATGAGTTTTGGGGATAGCAGTACATCAAGAATCATTGGTTCAGGCTCAATTAGCTCAAGTCCAATAATCAATGATGTGCCATTAGTACAGGATCTCAAGTTCAATCTTCTAAGTGTGAGTCAGCTTTGTGATAAAAACTTCAGAGTGATTTTTAAACCTAATCACTGTGAGATTCAAAGAATTCAAGATGATCAGACTATGTTTGTTGGTAAGAGATAGGAAAATATATATGTGATTGACTTTGATGAAACTTAAGTAAGTAATTTTTGTTTAGCATCAATTGACGATGAAAATTGGCTATGGCATAAAAGATTAGGTCATGCATCCATGTGTATCATTTCAAAGTTATCTAAACATGATCTTGTGAAAGGTCTTCCTAAGCTGAAGTATGAAAAAGATACTATTTGTGATGCATGTCAGCTTGGAAAATAAACCAAAGCGTCCTTCAAATCTACAGGAACAGTCTCAGCCACTAGACCTTTAGAATTGATTCACTTTGATTTATTTGGACCCGTTACCCCATGTAGCTTAGGAGGTAAACCATATGCATTTGTAATCATTGATGATTATTCCAGATTCACATGGACTTTATTTCTGAAAACAAGGATGAAGCTTTTGACAAGTTTGTCAGTCTATGCAAAAAGATTCAAAACATGCAGGGATACAATATAATAACTCTTTAGAGTGATCATGGAAGAGAGTTTGACAACAAATCCTTTGAGCAATTTTATAATCAGTTTGGAATCAATTATAACTTCTCAGCTCCAAGAACTCCACAACAAAATGGGGTTGTAGAGAGGAAAAACAGATCACTCCAGGAAATGGCAAGAACCATGCTGAATGAAGCTAATCTTCCAAAGTATTTTTGGGTTGAAGCTATCAACACAGCTTGCTACATTCAGAATTGAGCACTATTAAGACCCAAATTGAAGAAGACTTCATATGAATTGTGGAAAGGCAGGAGACCCACTGTAAGTTATTTCAAAGTTTTTTGATGTAATTGCTTTATTCACAACAATGATAAGACTAAGCCTAGTAAATTTGATCTTAAAAGTGATGAAGGTATTTTTCTTGGTTATTCTGAACATAGTAAGGCATATAGAGTCTTTAATAAGCATTCTTTGCTTGTTGAAGAGTCAATTCATGTTATCTTTAAAGAAGCTTACCAAAATGTGTTTTGTGGAGATGTTGGAGAAATTCTTGCAGGAAATAATGTTAAACAGGTTGAACCTGAGAGTGTTCATACTCAACAAGATGTGGAACAGGAAGCTAATCAAAAAGAGGCTCCTAAAGCTGAAGCTCAATAAAATGAACAACAAGATGAAGCTAATGAGCTGTCCAGAGAATGGAGATATCATAAATATCACCCACCAGAAAATCTCTTAACAAATCCATCAAGTAGAGTCACAACAATATAGGAGCTCAAAAGACTGATGGGGAATGTAGCTTATGTGTCTCAGATTGAACCAAAAATAATAAGTGAAGCTCAACAAGATGAGAATTGGATTGTTGCCATACAAGAAGAGTTAAACCAGTTTGAAAGAAATAAAGTGTGGCATCTGGTACCTAGAGTCAAGGATCAGCCAGCAATTGAAACTAAATGGGTGTTCAAAAATAAACTTGATGAACAAGGAAATGCGGTGAGAAACAAAGCTCGACTTGTGGCTAAAGGATACAACCAGGTAGAAGGAATAGATTTTGAAAAAACCTTTGCACCAGTGGCACGTCTTGAAGATATCAGAATACTATGTGCTTTTGCTTGTTACAAAAACTTTCTTCTTTATCAAATGGATGTCAAGAGCGCCTTCTTGAACAGATTCCTCAAAGAAGAAGTTTATGTGGAGCAGCCTCCCTGATTTGAAGATCTCACTTATCCAGATCATGTACTCAAGCTGACCAAAGCACTCTATGGACTCAAACAAGCCCCTAGAGCTTGGTATGAGAGACAAAGCAAATTTCTGCTTGACAATGGTTTTGAGAGAGGAAAGCTAGATAAAACCCTGTTTACCAAAACTCACAAAGATGAGATTCTAGTGGTTCAAATCTATGTGGATGACATCGTGTTTGGGTCAACTCAATAAAAGTTTTGTAAAGAATTCAACACTCTTATGAAGAATGATTTTGAGATGAGCATGATGGGGGAACTCAGTTTCTTTCTTGGACTTCAGATCAGACAGCTTGAAGATTGGATGTTCATCAATCAATCAAAGTATTTAAAAAGAGCTGATTAAGAGATTCAAGAAGACTAAAGCTAAAGAAAGCAAGACACTAATGAGTACCAAAATCAAAATGAAGAAGGATAAAAAAAGGTAAATCAATTGAATGCAAGTTGTACAGAGGTATGATAGGCTCATTACTCTATCTTACAACAAGTAGGCCTGATATTCATTTTAGTGTTTGTCTGTATGCTCATTTTCATGCTAACCCCAAAGAATCACATCTTGTTACAGTTAAAAGGATAATCCAATATCTTGTAGGAACCCAAGACTTAGGTCTATGGTATCCTAAAGATACTACACTTGATTTGGTAGGATATAGTGATGCTAATTTTGCAAAAAACCGTGTGGATAGAAAAAGAACATCTGGAAGCTGTTAGTTTCTAGGACAAGCTTTAGTCTCATGAAACAGTAAGAAGCAAACATCAGTCAGTCTCTCCACTGCTGAAGCTGAATATATAGCTGCTGGAAGCTGTGTAGCTCAAATTCTTTGGATCAGTCAAGAATTGGAAGATTTTGGTATGACTTACTGTAACATTCCTATTCTGTGTGACAATACAATTGCTATCAGCTTGAGCAAAAATCCTATTTTGCATTCACGCATAAAGCTTATTAAAATAAGACATCATTTCATCCGAGATCACATTCAAAATCATGACATTGAGATGATTCTTGTTCCCACTGAAAAAGAATTGGTTGATATCTTCACTAAACCTCTCAATGGGGAAACCTTTTACAGAATCAGAAGAGAGCTTGGCATTTTGAAGCTTGACCAATAGCTTCAAACTTCTTGAAACTCAAAGTTGCATCTTCTTGGTCATATTTGTACATATTACATTTTTCTCTCATGCGTGTATTTTTACATTATGTTCCCTTTATTTTATGCTTTCATATATTCAAAAATTAAAAATTGAAATATTCAAAATATAAAAATATATCTTTCTATTTTTTTATGATATGGACTCAATTTTTTTTCTTGATCATATCCTTTTAAAGTACTGATTTGTTTGATAACCATTTTTTTTCTTGAGTGTGGTATTTGTTTAGAAGCTGGAAACAGAAACTCAAAAGGAGATAACCACGTGGCAAAAATAAGAGTCTGACATGTATTTTGAAATAGCTCTGTTGAGGCTGATGAGAGAGAAACCCTAACTGAGCTAAAATAATGGCATAAAATTCAATTTCTTAATGTTGTTTTCACTCAATCCTCCTAAAGCTCTTTTAAATACCTGTCTCTCTCTCTCTCTCCCTCCCTCCCTCTCTCCTTCCCTCCCTCTTTTAAAAATCCCTTCTATCTTCCAAACCCACAATCAAAACTGAAGTCTAAATTTCAAAAACCCTAATCACTTCACTTCTCAAAAAGATTCAGTGCTATTCCAAAAATGGTGAAGAGGAAAAAGACTGAGGAAGCAGAAGCTACTCCAACCGCCAAAACGAGAGCTCAAACTTCAAAAAAGGCCAAGAAAGATGCAAAAGAAGCATCACCAAAACTGATTCATCCTAGATGCATCGATTGGAAGTTCTTTGAGAAGGAGAAATTTGGACTGAAAGATCTTTTTGACTTTTAAGGATGGACAGGATTCCTGCAGATTCAAAATCTATCTATGAGACTCTAGTTAGATAGTTTTATTTAGAGATCAATGTTGAAGACAAAGAGGTTTATACTTTTTCAGCCATCCTCAAAGGTAAAAAAGTATGTGATAACGTTGGACATGATAGCTGAAGCTTATGGGATTCCAAATGAGGGAGTCAAGATTGGGCTACCCATGGAAGCTGGATCTGAGTATGATGAGCTGAAAGCAAAGAAGGAGATCACACTCAATGAGGACCTTGAAGCCAAAGATAATGTAAGTGCTGCAACCTTTCATTTTCCCAAAAGGATTATTCATAGGTTTTTAACTTATTACATAGCACCCAAGCTAGGGAGTCTTGATAATATTAACTCTACTGATGTTTGCATCTTATGGCATGTGCTGAAAAAGAAAAATGTTAACTTATGCTATATTATGTATTATTACTTTGTGGGGCTTAGGTCTGGTAGGAGTAACAGAGGTCTTCCATATAGGATGAAGCTAACTGTTTTGTTTGAGTACTTAGGAGTGAATCTGGTAGTAAGTTTTTTAAAAGAAGTTCATAAAGATAGTTGGGTAGAGAAGAATTTTGTTTCTGGGTTAGTGAAAGCTGGAAAGAAAAATAACACATATTCAGGGGAGTATGATGATATGTTGTTACCTGACAATGTTGGTGGACCTATTAGGGTTAAATCTGTTGTTGAAAAGGATGATCTGTCTAATCAGGAGGGTAGTAAAGCTTCTGAGGAAGAAGTTGTAATTGACTTAGCTCAGTTAATGGCTGAAGCTCAACAACTGACTGGTGGATCAACTATTAAAATGAATGTTTTAGACCAACTGAGAAAAGAAAAGATTAAGAATGAAAGAAAAAAGAGAGCAGAAGAAAAATAAAAGAAAAGAGAGGAAGAAAGAAAAAGAAGAGAAGAAGAAAGAAAAAGACAAGAAGAAAAGGGAAAGAAAAAAGAAGAAGAGGAGAGAAAGAAAAGAGGATGAGGAATTAAAAAGAAAAATAGAGATGCTGAAAAAACAGAGAGAAAAAAAATAGAAAATGAGAAAAAAAAAAGAGAAAGCTAAAAAGAAAAGAGAGAAAAAGAAATAGAAGGTTGAAGTTGAATAGAAAACTGCAGGAACCTAAAGATCAAAACTAAGAAAGAAACCAGAAAAGTCCTCAAAGAAAATTCAAATTGAGTTTTTTTGATGATTATGAAGAAGAAGAAGCAGGTCTTACATATGAGCAGTTAGTAGAAAAGACCAAAAATGACAGAGTCACTTTTCTTCTTGATGGTATTATGTATTTCAAAAGATACTTTGATGCAATCATGGCTAGAGAAGAGCTGGGAGAAAAGGAGATAAAAGTCTCAGTCAAGAGTAATACTGATGCTTTGTAGGGAGAATTTGAAAATGTCAAAGAAAAGTTAAAACTAGATCTGGAGCTGATCAAGTCAGATGTCACATACAAACTTGATCAAGCTGTGAACCAGTTAATTGGTTTTGGTCAAGAAGAGGTAAATAAACTAAAGGCGAAGATGAGTTTCTTGATGCCTAAAAAGACTCAATAAGCTGAAGCTACTCAGACTGAAGCAGGTTCACAGATAGAGAAACAAGGTGATACAGAAAAGACTGTTGAAGAAATCATAGCTGAGACTATTTGCAGCTGTGAATGAAGATATCTAAAATGTTGAAACTAAAGCAACTGATACTGTAGTACATGAGACTGAGATTGCAAAATCTGGAGAGACTAAAACTGCTAAGGTTAAAGAACTTACAACCAAGATGTTTGAGGAGATAACTACTGAGATTGGGGCTCCTGAGACTCAAATTCCTACTGAGTCTATTCTTGCAGCTACTTCTGAAGCTCAGGAACCAGGGAAGTCTGAATCATCAGAAAATGAGAAAGCAAAAGAAGAAGATAGCACTGAAGAATCAATCCATTTAAATGACCACCTTGCTGATTCTCGAACCGAATCCTCTGAATCTCCATCTCATTAGTCTCATCTGAATACTTTGAACAGATTTATTTTTGTTATGTGATTTTTTATTTTTAAGAATTATCTATTTTTAGTTTTTGCAGGTATTACCTCCATATATTCCCTATCATTCTTCTTGGTGCTGACAAAAAGGGGGAGTATGTTCCTGCCATTCTTATGCGGCAGCTCTCTGATGTCTTTTGAAATTAATATATTTTTGTATTTTGAGTATTATGCAAGATTTGTTTGTGAATTTTTATGGCATAAACTCAGGGGGAGCAGCATGCTGAATCCATGCATGATTCTCTAAAATAGATCCTGCATTTCTTCCTTCAAAATTCACTCATGCACCTCATATTTTATACTGTTATGATGAATGTGTTTTGGATTGAGAAGGTTACTTATGTCAAGTTTTGTCATCATAAAAAATGGGAGAGATTGTTGGATAATGGATAGCAACTCTTAATTTTTGATGCTGATCAACTATGACATAATACCAAGTTTTTGAAACTGGTGTTTGAGTCTATAAGACAGGGGGAACAAAACACAAGAGAAGGAATCAGATTTAGTCTCAAGCTTATAGAATCGAGAAGGCAGAATGAATTTCAGACTGAAAGAACAAAGAGACTAAACTGATCTTCAAGCTTATGGAGTCTAGAAGAAAGACTGAGTCTCAGGCTGACGAGACTAGGAGTATACTGATTTTCTTTGTAGCTGTTTATTTCTTCTAGAATATACGTAGGGATGATTGAGAGAATGCATTGTTACACCCATGTGTCGTTTTCTATGCATTCTTGAAAGGTCCATAACAGTCAGCATATAAAGCCAAATCTGTTAATTCTGGCAGCTAGGAAAAGGACAGAATTTGTTATGCATGTTTCCTTGTTTTATGGAGAATTTTATTCTTCCATTTTCTGCTACATTTTTTGTTGTCTCATAGTGCATAGCTTTCTTATTCTAGATAAGGACACTGAGGTACTTTTGCCAAATAGGGCAACGTTTCTAGGAGCTTTTCTTGAGCACTATGTATACACATTGCATTTGTGTGCAGAGAGTGAGAGAAAGAGAGCATTGTGCAGAAATTAAGTATAACAGAATAGTGTATTCAAGCATGGTGCATTTGAGCATGAATCATTTCATTATTTTCTCTCAATCAAACCAATAGAGCTTGTAATCAGAAAATGGAGAGATCTTAAAATACTTTTTATTCTTTCGTTTTAAAGGTTAGCAAGTCCCTGTTACGTGGCATTTATAATTCGGAAGGGACAAGAAGAAGACTTTTCCCTTATCGAAAACCTTTGTCCTTGTATTATAGAGGTTGTAAATCAACAACACTGGACTTAAAAAGGGGCTATGGTGCATTTTTCACACTAAATGTTTACCTCTGAATGCAGATCCATCCTTATTGTATTTTTTTTAGACAAATACACAATTAAGATTTGAAACAAGAGCAAATTAACACCATTTATTTCACTTTAACTTATCCTTTTATTATTTCATCCCTTGTCTTTACATCTTTATTTTCTTTTAGTTTTTATAGTTTTTTTATGTTTCAATTAGGTCCTTTAATTAAAAAAATAACAAGTTTTTACAAAATTATTTTCAAAATCAAAAAAATTAAATAAATTTATTAAAAATTAAACAAACCTTATAAAATTTATGTAATAACCTAGAAATCTTGAATTTTATTTACTGCAGGAATTTTTTTTATCTCACATCCTACAAGAAATTAGCCTAAAGTCTAGTTATGAAAAAAAAATCAATATATCTTATAGTATTTTATAAAAGTAAAATTCATTTTTATTATTTTTAAACTCCAGAAATTTCACTAAATTGAAAAAAAATTAATAAATTTATTAAAAATCTTATAAAACTTATGTAATAACCCATGAATCTTAGATTTTATTTACTTTGAAAAGATGCTAGAATAAACTGATAAATTTTAAAATGATTTTATCAAAGTTTTAGCTAAAACAATATTTTTCCTATTTAAAATGTAAAGAAAAGTAATACTATATGGTAGTTGGATAATTTATGTAATTGATACGTTGATAAATGCACGATGGAGCCACATACAAGTTGAGAGGGACCTCCCCTCTACTAAATTATTTTTATTTATATAAGTAAAACATTTTTTTCACACTCTTTTTTTACTTTAACCCTTCAAATTAATTTATTTTTTTCTTATTTTACTAGCTAGTTATGTATTATTTCATTTTACTTCCTTTATATCTCTCAAATTTTAATCATTTAATTTGTAGTTTTTTTACAACTTTTCGATTCTAATTTACTTTTTAATCTTTTTTTATATAAATCGTAAATCCATTAACCCTTATTTTATTAATTATTTAATCATAATTATTTCCTTCCAAATTAACTATCCTTTTAAATAAAATCACACACTTTAAGAAGATGATTAAGATATTATTGCTTTAAAAGACAATTACTAGGATGAATAATTTACTCTTCTTATAACCATTAATATTAAAGGGTTTAAAAGAAAAATAATATATATGAAACCACCCCTGAGTAAATGTATTTAATATTATTAATACCAAAAAATAATTTAATAAAAATTACATTAAAGAATAGTAATTAAAGAAAATTATAATTAATATTCATCGCTATATATATATGCCATTCTGTAACACCAATTTTTAACTATCATGAATTTCTAATGGTTTGAACAAAATTGTAGTTTTTGAATTATTATAGCCAATTTATGTACTTTTTCTTCAATCTAACTTTATATTCTCCAATAATATACATAGATAGACCTTAAAAATCAATTTAGAAAAATTATAGAAGTCAAATAAAAAATTACTATTGGGATAGCAACCTAGTTAAATCAGAACCATAATTCATGTTTGAAAACTTTGGTTATTTCACCACCCTAACGGACTAGTTTTGGCTTGAATTTAATAGGATTTTTAGGTGACTTATTGAGGTATTTAATGGTAAAAAATTTAGAGGAAATACTGTTGATTAACTAGCTTCAAATTACATCACAAACTAAGGTTAAACAATCCCAAAATTTGAGACAGTGCGGTAAGTGATTTTGGTAGTAATTTAACTCTAACTTCTCATCATTGAAGCTACTAACATATATTCACATTCTCATAACTATATTACTACTCAAATTCTCATACAAAAATCTTGCATACACTAGACATATATATAATTAATTTAAGTTCTACTTAGCAAAATTAAGCACACATATTCAATCCATAAGGTAAACTGAAAACCAACATTAAACATATTCGTGGTTATCAAGTTAGCCTTACTTATCACATACTAGGTTATTAACTACATCACACATTCTTTATATTAATATTTTACATTCCCAAAATGCCCCCGTGCAATATGTATTCTCCCACGTACAGCCCACCTGAAATGCTCGACTATGCGAAATGCAGGAGTTACATGATTTTGACTATCAACTAGTAAGATGTCCTGAAAAATATGTCAAGGGGTCAGTTGGCTACTCAATAAGCATATAGCAAATCAAATAACAAGCACCTTAAGTAGAAGTCATTCAAACTCACATCAAGGTAATGTATATAAACCATCACTTTACGCAATATAAAATACCAATTCAACCAATTACACAAGAATTATAAAAAATACAAAAACTCCATCACAAAATCGGGCAGATGACTCATCCTCACCAAATTATTTTCCTCATTCTTTCACAAATGTGAATAGGTGTCCATCGACGAGACTATCCCACCGGCTTAGTCTCGCCATCCCTCGAACAGGTAGCTATCCCACTGGCTCAGCTTACCCAAATCACACAATTCATTTTTCCCGAGACAATCCAAACCCATTTCAACATGGCACAACAAAAATACTCATTACATCCATAGCTCAACTTACAATCGCATACTCAAATAGCCAACCAATTCCACAACATATATCTTATGTTAAACATAAGTTCAAAACCATATCAATCAACACATATAACACACATCAAAGCTAGAATTATTCCACTCAACACACTTATCATTTAACAAGCTAAATACTTACCAAATCACAAGCAAATTCAAGGGTTTGAGTTACCCTTTTCCTCACCAATAATTCCTTTACCTTTGGGGTCACCTAAACAATAAAATTCAATAACATACACACTTAAAATCACACATAACACATAATTATCAAAATAGAATTATTTCCCCCAATTCCTAAATTGCCATAAGTTTAATAATAAATTCAAAGTGGAATTCAATAAACAAACAAACAAACATACATACATACATACATACATACATACATACATACATGTATGTATGTATGTATGTATGTATGCACACACTAATTATTAATCTGTCTATAACCTAAAAAGACACCAAATGAACACCTATTCATGATTTGATATGATGCATGAAATGAATGATACATGACAACATGTATGTACATGTAGACAGCTTACATGTTCTAAATTTAAAAATTCACAAAAAATTATATACACTTGATACAATTTTAATATTTTACATAATTATACTTCCATCCAATTAGAAATCGTAGCAATAAGAATCACCTCAAAATCATCTGTATAAATAAAGTTATAATTTTTCTAATACAGCTGCTCCTATTCTTGTATAAATAGAGAAGTCCAAAGTTTGACCTTCAAAACCCAACCAAATGGATGAATTTTCTTCTGAAATTCTATAGGGTTGTAGAGCACCTCCTAAGGTTTCCATATACATAAAATTCGTCCAATTTGGACTTGTATAACTCAAGTTATGATCAAAATACCAAGGTTGTTTTACTGAGTATAAAAACAACAATATATACTTTGAAGAAATTCATGTAATCAGGCTCAAAATAATATTATTTCTACAAATTGATACATGATTCATGCTTAATCAAGGCCTAATTACATGATTACAACTTAAAATCATGTTTTTCTCAAATTCTACTTGAACCCTAATAATACAAATTACTAAAATAAATAAACTTATTTCAATCAATTAAGCTTCTTGATCTTCAAATATTGTTCACTTCATTATTTTCTACACTCCAAGGCCTTAAAATATAATGAAAAATATTGATGGAAAGAGAGTAAAGAGGGTAGAAAGGAAGAAGAAGAAGAAGGAAGAAAATGAGTTGGTAGAGATAAGAAAAAGAAAGAAAATGTTATGGGATAAGGTTTGGTAGAATTCTCCACTACCTCTTTTTCTTTCTTTTATTATTATTATTATTATTATTATTATTATGACACTTCCATCTTCACAAGTCCTCAAAGTTAATTCTACCAACTAATTAATTCTTTACTCAAACTTATACTACAAATAACTCCTTTAACTTTCCTTACAATTAGGTCCTTATTCTACCCTAGCATCCATAAACTTTACTACTCTTAAAACTCTTCAATCATATTTTATCATGCAATGTATCACACATAAATATGATGCAAATGATATGATTTATAATGTGTTTATGCGTAATTAATTATTTTTCTAAATTTTTACGGTCGTAACATTACTATTTAATACATGTCTTGAAATTATATGCTGAAAAATGTACAACTCTAAATTAGTTTAAACTTTAAAGTAATAGATATTTTTTTCTCACGAACCACATTTGTTCTAATCTATCTTCTTTTTATATATACATACACATACATATACAGTTCCAATTGCGCAAGGCGCAACTAGCGCAACTTAATTCTAAATCAATATCTTAGATATGGAGACTAAAAGAATGCAGATTATTCTTAATTCTACCGGTACTAAGGGGAAAACTATAAAAACACTTTAAAATTCCAAACAAAGTTTAATTGATTTTATGCAGTCTATCATTCTCAATCAACAAGAAACCAATGAACCATTTTATGTATTAGTTTTAGGGGTTGTTGCAGATCTAATGGACAAGTGGTGTCATCAACTTCCAATGATTCAGCCTTTCTATGCAATCAAGTGCAACCCGGAGCCTTTATTGCTAGTTGCATTAGCTACCCTCGGTTGCAACTTCGATTGTGCAAGCAGGGCTGAGGTTCAATCCGTTCAATCTCTCGGAGTTTTGCCTGATCGAATCATCTATGTAAATTCACTACTAGAAAAAACCGGATTAGAGACAGACTAAATCCGTCTTTAAAAACCTCATCGCTAGTTTAGAGACGGATTTGGTCAGTCTCTAATATTCCGTTTCTAATAATTAGAGACGGACCTGTAAATTTGTAGAGAATGGAGTAAATCCATCTCTAAAATTATAGACAAAATTAGAGACGGATTTATTCTGTCTCTAATTCTATTTTTAAAAAATTTAATTAAAATTATTTTAAAAAATTAAAAAAATAATTTTAATAAATTAATTTATATAACCACTTTTAATACTCTTCAAATCATATTAATTATATCTTTAAACCTCATTATTTTGCCAAATTACCTCACTTCCTAATAGGTCACCCATCCTCGGAGTGCTTTGGACTGAGCACGTTTATTTTTGTAGTTCCTTCAATCTGCTTTTCATTTATACTGTCGATGATATCTATTATATGTTTAATCAAAATATATTTATTGCATAAACATAAAATTATAATTAACAAAAAAATTAATCATAATTATAGTAATTATTGTTATTATTATTATTATTATTATTATTATTATTGTATATACGATTAATATCATAATATAAGATACTTATTTACAATTAAGTATACATATCTAGTCAACTTTTATTTATTAAAACATTATGTAATTATTAATTATACCATAATTAAAAAAGATATAATTATTACTAATTATATTTAATTAAATAATAATCAGTAATAGTGATCACATTTTTAATTAGTAATTACGTGATTATATATACTCATTAATTATAAATTATATACTTATATATAGTATCTTATAATTATTAATTATAAATATTATTAATAAATAAATAACATAATTAACAATTATATATGTAATTAATAATTGCACATAGTTATTAATTACTAATTATATATAATTAATAAGTATATAACTATATTAATTACTAATTATATATAATTAACAAAAAATATATTTATTAATTATTATGTAATTACTAATTAAATATGGTTATTAATAAAATATTTTGATTAATTATTATGTGATTATTATTTAATTATAGTTCTTAATTGTAAATTATATACATAATTAATAATCATATAGTTATATTAATCACTAATGATATATAATTAAGAAAACATATTTATTAATTATATATGTAATTAATAATTAAATATATTTAATTAATTACTAATTATATATAATTAATAATTATATTAATCACTAACTATGTATAATCACTAGAAAATACCGATTTAGAGACAGAAGATGTTCATCTCTAATTTTGATAGATTGGAGATGAAAAAAAGAGGAAAGACTTTTTTTAATAATTAGAGACAGACAAAAAAAATCAATCTCTAATTAGAGACGGAAAAAAATCTGTCTCTAAATCCTACTTTAATTATGCGTGAATTGGCGTCAAATTATTAGACAAAGATGTTTGTTCGTCTTTAGTTAGAGACGGACATTATCCGTCTCTAAGCACAAAAATCCGTCTCTAATAATTTGGGGCCAGCTCCCGTCATAGTTAGAGACTGATTTTTTTGACCGTTTTCTAATTAGAGATGGATTTAAAGATGAATTTTTTGTCCACGATTAGACTGATATTCCACGATTAAACATCATATCCGAGCCCGGTCGATACCTTGTAGAGACAGCTTTTTACTCTGGCAACAAGTATAATTGGATAGCGAGTTAGGAAGAAAGAAGAGAGTACTGGTTAAATGATGGTGTTTATGGGTCGTTTCTAGTTGTTGCATATGGTACTTCTAAAACCCATACTTGTTTCCCTCTTGCATTATGTTCAAATCGTGAAAATCCAGGTGTGATGAGGCGCCAACGCATAGCTCAACCTTGTTTGGACCTACATTGGATTCCGTTGATAAAGTATTGAAGCGGATCCAGTTGCCTGAAATGGAGGCCGGTGATTGGGTTGTGTTTCCTAACATGGGTGCCTATTCGACTGCCTGTGCCACCCGTTTCAATGGATTTAATCATGATGATGTTTTTGCCTACCTTATTTACTCCACTAGCTAACTAACTAATTAGCTATAATGAGCTCTATATCATGCCATAGAGCAATGGGATAATGTTCATGGTTCATGATTAATATAGCACAAAATTCTCCTAGTTCAAAAATATATAGGAACGTTTTGGATTGCATACATTGGATATCTATATATCCTCTGATAATTAACAGATTTTTTTCCTAAATATTTCCATTTAAGCTAACTCAATTTGAGCTATTAAATATTTTCTATATTTTTTATGTATTCCAACTTTGTGTGTTTTCTTTTTAAATGACCTTTGAATCTTCCCAATTTAGTTCCCATACTTTAGGTTAAGTGGTAAAAATATATAGTACATGTTTGGCGCTGCATTTCTAAAAACGTAATTTTGAAATTTTTTCTTTTTGCTTTTTCAGTTTTGAAAAATTACTGATGGAAAGTAGGTGTGTACTTTTCTAAAAAGTACATTTCTAAAAACAGTTTCTAAAAAATTAAAAAAATCAAACAATTTTTTTTTTGATAATTGTTGTTATTCCGGATATCTAGAACTCCATTTGGAGTCTCGACTAATCCCGGTCGAGTAGTTCCATTTGAAAGCACACTCTCCCCGTGCGACCCTAAGGGTTGAACTCTCGACCTCCAGGCATAAAGCCTGCAAGTTCAAGTGATTTTACCACTAGAACCACGCCCCATGAGTAAAAAAAAATAATTAATTCAAAAAAATTAAAACAATGATTTTTTACCCCTAAATAGCAATTCCAAAGAGACCTATAGTCTATCTCATAATTTTCAAGATAAATCAGATAAAAATGGATAAATTTGATCTAAATTATAAGTTTGAAATATATTTGAAAAGTATATATAAATGTTTGGGATACATTTGATTTCAAATTAATATGAGTCTGATCAATAAGAGAGAAAATAACAAGTAAGCATGTTATATTGAATGAAATACACTCTGAATATCAGAGTATTTAGCACAAATTGGAAAGATTCAAAACTGAGATTATATTTAAAAAAAAAACATCAAAAGTTGAAGTTAGATGTAATCCTAAAGCAATTCTGGATCAATTCTGATCCGTTGGTAAATGAACAAGAATAAAAAAAAAATGAAGAGTTCTTTAGTCCAAAACAAAAAATTTTGAATTTACCTTCTTTTTATTTTTTGGTGTATATTCTTGTTAGTAAGAATTATACCAATGGTTTTAACTTTTAAAGAGACAAGTCCCCTTCTCCCTCTGTAAGGCACTATATATAAAAAAAAAATGCCAATCATTGTCATTCAGCGTCGACTGAAGCATGGTTCCTAGCTAATACCTAAATAGAGTAGCAATGATATTAAAAGGGAAAAAGAAAGTTGTATGGTCCTTCAATTCGTACGTCCTCTTTTTTTTTTACTTTTTTTTTTCAAGATTTTTCAATTCGAGTGGCCCATTTCCACTGCACTCTTGATAATCTTGATAAATTGATAAATTTAAGATTTACTTATCTAGATGAGACTATGAATTGAAATGGAGGGCATTATATAAAAAGAGGAAAAAAAAAAAAAAAAAAAGGGGACAAATTGAAGGACCATACAACTTTTTTTTTCCCCTTTAATTTTATTGACACTTCAATTGATAATGAATGACAATGATTGGTTATATATATATATATATATATATATATATATATATATATATATACTGCCTTCCAGTAGGAGAAGGAGATTTGTCTACTTAAAGCCATTGACAGCATTATGAGATATGTGGCAAAAGCTTAAATGGTTCTCTCTCTTTAATTATTATTTTTTTATATCCGGAGTTTCATTTGAACCTCCGACTAATTCCAGATCAAATGAGTTTCATTTTGAAAGCACACTCCCTCTATATAGTCCTAAAGATCAAACTCTTGATCTTCATGTGTAAAACCTATAAGTTGAAGTGTTTTCCCACCTGAAATACATTCCATGTGTTATTATTTTTTTTATGAGAATAGAGATTTTATTAAAAAGGATAACGAGAAGTGATCACAAAGAATCAAGAAAACAAGAAGGAAGATGAGAACCTAATTAGATCATCTCTCGAAAAAGAGATAGAGGAAAATTTATGTTTAATAAGATACGTTGAAAAATCAGTCCTCATGTAGAGAACATCACCCAAATCATTATATTAATTATATAAATAATATAAAAATATATAATAAATTACATAATTTTTTACATGAATATTTTATAAATTAATAATCTCTATCATTTAAAATTTTTTATTCTACAAATCATATTAGTTAATTTAGACAGGTTCAATTGAATTTGGTTGGTTAAATTTGAGAAAGCTGGCAACTAAGTATAATATCTACCCTTATGTGATCAAAGCGGGACGGCAATGACTATTCTTCACCTTATTCTTACATCTTAAAGTAGAGTCGTCTATTTGTATTCTGTCTTACTGAAAGTATGGTTCTCAAGATATGTCGATTAGGAAGCTGCTCCTCTTGTAAATAAGTGAGGCAGCAAAGAAGAAACATGAACCTATCCGTCTTGAAATATCTTAATATAAGACAAGACAATCAAGCTCGGCCTAAACATTGTAACGTAATATAAGTTTGGTTATCAATCTAAATCCACGCATTGAAGTTCATGATGGCAAGAGTTTTTTTTTACTTGAGACCTTTCAATCCTATTCTCATGGTAATACCAATCCATCTAAATTGGATTGATAGCAAGAGTTAATTTGTACTTCTATCTACGGGGTCAATTATGCACAGTGTTGCATTAATTGATAATTTAATGGATTTTATAGCTTTCTAGCATAGCATATTATCTTGTTTCTGCTAAAGGTCTTGTGATCTGAGTAGATAATTTAAAGAAATAAAAAATTACTAAAATTAATATAAAATAAGTGATAAAATTAATTTTTTTTTTTTATCACAATTGATAAAAAGAAATTAACTACTTTGATGTTATATTATGTTTAGGATTGGAGGCCACAGTTTGAAACCAAATTTTTTTTTGAGAGAAAAAGAAATTCATTAAAGGCAATCCAAAGAACATAATTTGACCACTTCAAGTGGAAAGTTCGAAAACCAAACATAGGTAGACATATTAAAAGAAAAAGACAATCTACTAATAAAGTCAGCCACACGATTCATCATTCTAGGAATGTAAGAAAAGTGCACTGACTGAAAGGAATGGAGAAGAGAAGTAATCTTCAAAATCCATGTTCCGAAATTGTTATCTTGAACTGTTGAAGTTGCCAAGCTTGAAATAAGATCCTGACAAACAGATTCGACACTGAGGTTGTTGTAGTCTTGGAGTTTAACTTGAGACAAACCACAGCAAAGAGTAGCAGCTTCAGCACATCTCACGTCCATGGGGTGATCCATAAATTGGCAGCCAACTAAAACAATAGAACCAGTATGATCTCTAACAACAAAGCCGAGACCTGTGCTTTTGTCCTTTATGGATGCATCAGTATTCATCTTCCATGAACCTTTGGGAGGGGGTGTCCAATGCGGAGAAGGACCTGTAGATGTAGTAGGCGATGGACTAGAATTCTTCCAGGCAACTTGAGCTTCTACTTAGAGAGTGACATTCTAGAAATATATAAATTCTTGTAGGTGCTTTTGAACTTGGGAGAGGAGGACCTGTTTTGATATTTGTTGTCCCTGAAAATAAAAAATATTTCCGCTATACCAAATAGACCAAAGTGTCAGAGAAATTAACTCTTTGTTATCAGGTGGAGCTTGCTGCATTAAAGTAGACACCCAAGTCCTGATAACACCCGAAGAAGATGTAGGTAGGAATTGAGCAACACTGCTGTTGTTCCAAATCGCCATAGCATAGGCACAGTCCCTGAAACAATGCTCCGCATTTTCTTCTTCTAACTCACAACGTTTACAAGTTGTATCCACACGTATACCCCGATGAACAAGTGCTATGGATACTGGTAGCATTAAGTTCCAGCAGCGATGAAGAAAAATGAATAACTTTTGGTGGGATCTTGAGGCGCCATAACTGATTCCAGATTACAAATTGAGGAGAAGGTGAGGCTGGTGGTACAAGTTTTTCTCCAAGTGCGATGTAATAGCCACTTCGGACTGTATAAGAACCATTCTTCGTATGAGACCAGGTCCACAAATCTTCTCTTCTACCCTGTGAAAGAGGAATTTTAAGGATCCATTCCTGGTTTTCACGGGTGAAGATGGATCGAATCAGTTCCACATTCCATGAGGTCCCGTCATCGTTGATAAGTTTCGATACATGGGCATCTTCATCTAAAACAGCAATAGTAGATTGAAGTCTGAATTCTGGAGCTTCATCAATCCAAACGTCCCTCCATATATGAATTTTCCTGCCATTTCCTACAAGCCATCTGCCTGTTGGGATTTTGATGGGGAAAGACATGAAATTTACTCTCATAAAACAAACACAAATGCTGTTGTAATTCATCACAGCATATGCAAGAATGAGAGAGGGAGAAAGAGCAGAATTTTCAATCTTAAGACATAAACTCTCTT
>CANYLF010583066.1:0-15427 GCA_948193215.1 Bocquillonia castaneifolia | reverse complement strand
CCACCTCCACGGAGTTGTACGGACCGAAGCTTCAAAGCTCACCGGCGCCGTCAACTTCTTCCTCTCCGTTCACCGGTTTCTGGTGACCGTTGGAGTCGCGGAAGGTGTCTATTCCACTCTATTTGGAACGATCTACAAGCCATTAACACTCAATTGCAATGAATATGGCCGGAATTGAAAACCCCACGGTGAACCCAACTGCCGGAACTTCAACGGCCAAAATCTCCCAACTCCGGCAACGATAGGTATCAAAATTGGTATGAAAAGCTTGGTCTCGTCAAGCTCTACGTTCTAGGCTTTTGAATCGACGGAAAAGATGGCCGGAGCAGCTAGAACGGACGGTGAGAAGGTGAGGGGTCTACAGTGATATTTTACAGAGGTTTTGGGTACTGTAGCAGTAATAGATTTTCAAACTTTTCTTTCAAATGAGCCCAATCTGCCAAAAGGGTATATAAAACAAAGTTTTCGGGTTTGCAATTAGGTCCTTTTGGCCAATTACGTAAAATCCTTAACTCGGTTTTACCCCAAATTTTTATGGTAAGCTCGGAAATATATTTATGCAGCCCGTGCAAAATTATAAATTAAACGGACATCGATTACTATTATTTTTAATTAATAACAGTAAAAACGCAATAAATGCCAAAAATACACTCCCGGGCTAAGAAATTGAAAAACCGAAAATTACGGTCATTACAAAAAATGAGACATGGCAGGGACACGGCAAATTTTATATACACACACAATAAATATACATATTATGTAAATAACATTTATAATTCATTCAATATTAATAGAATAAAGAAGTTTAATATATCAAAGTTAACAGTAATAACAAAACTTGAACAATAAAAACATCAAAGCTAACTCTTAAACAAATAAAAAGTAACTTAAATCGTAAAGAAAACAACAATAGATACGAGTTATTCTAATATAGCTTCAAATAAAAAGCAACTTAAATTGTAAAGATTTTTCATTAATTAAATTTTGACCATCAATTTTTAAATTATTTTTAAAAAGACCCCATGTTTAAAAAAAAACCCAAAATCCGTGTCCATGAAGTGTCCCCGACGTGCCCCATCTCTTCAACAGTAAAAAATGATGGGACACTTATTTTGACGTATCTCATACGCGTCCTCGAGTATCCCGTGTCCCCAAAGTACCCCCTTAGATATAGCACCTCAGAGAAGTGTCGGTGTTTCATAGGTTGTTAAAAGGCTAGCATGTGGGAAGCAGGTCAATTTGATGTGGTTGAAGTTCTTCATTAAATCCTGAATTTTACGTGAAAATAATATTAACATGTAAAATATTAAATTTGGATGTAATTTATAATTCTTCAAATATATTCATTTCGTTTTAGGAGGTCATATAAGTGGCTAAAATCCATATATCGAATTAAAAAAAAAACCCAACCATCTACCCTCCTAATTTCTACATGTCCTTGTAGTCTTTGAAGCACTGCCATGTCCTCATACAAATTTGGGAAACATAAAAAAAAAAAAAAAAAAAAAAAAAAAATCCAAATATGCTTTGAAAGTCTTATGATGAAAAAACTGGACTTTGAGGTAAGAAAATTTAAAGTCGGTAAAAAAAAAATCAGACTTCTTTTTGTATATTTATATCTTTTTATTTTTAAAATTTTTAGATTTAATCTTGATTTATTTTCTTTATAATTAGTTTAGGTTAAATTTTAAGTATTTTTAAATGATTTTTTTGCAATCATTTTTAAATGATTTAAAATAAATAAAACTTGATTCATTAGACATGAATCGATTAATAAAAATTTAATTAAATAATTTTCATTGAAAATTGTGTCAAATAGTAATAAATTATGCTTTTTAAATAATAATAAATTATGTTTGTTATATATGTAGCTAATATAAGTGCTTGTTTAAATTTTTTTAAATTATGCTTAACAAAAAAAGTTGATGTAAAAAGAAAATTTAGGCTTCTTTAATCAACATTGTATTTTTTTTAATTATTTTCAATGAACATAGTATTATTTATTTTGTACATTTTTTTAATAAAGTCATTTAATAAGTCTATATATTTAATTTTTAAATAAATACATGGTTATTTATTTGACGCAATTTTCTATGAAGTTATTTAATTAAATTTATATTTACTAAGTATTCAATGAATATAGTCTTTCTTATTTATTTATATTAGTTATCTATAATAGTTTTAATTAAAAAATATATAAAAATACCAACGGGGCATTGGTCCAGCGGCAAAGCTACTGGTACAAGGCAGTCCTAATCAAAGGAGGTCTCGAGTTCGAGCCTCACCCCCACTGGGAGAAAGATGAGACTTCTCTCGACCGGAGATTAGTCTGGTGTAAAATGAGGCCTGTGATACTTTCTTTGAGCTACTTTCTATTTTTTATTTTTATGATATTTTCTAAATTTTTAAATATTTTATTTTTATTTATTTGTTATATCTATATATAATATAAAAGTTGATGCAAAGAGAAAGTCTAGACTTCTCCTTTAATCACTTTTACATTTTCTAATTTTTCTAAATTTATAAAGTTAATCTTAATTTATTTGTTTTATAATTGAATTATATTGAATTTTATAAAATTTTAAATAAAATTTTAATCAAAATGTAAATGATATAAAACAAATAAGACTTGATTCATGGAATATCAATTAATTAAAATTAAAATTAATTAATAAATTTTATTAATGAACTTTGCGATTTCTAATACAATGAACTTTGCAATTTCCAATACAATTAATTTATTAATTTTACTTGGTCATCAAGTTATCTTCCTATATATATATAGCTATTGAGGTCATTTTTCATACTTTTTTTACTATGCTTAATGTAAAATTAGACATTTCCATATGGGTGCAAGTTATAGGAAAACAATGGAAGGGTCAAGTCGCAGAGGCAGTAGTAGTAGTAGATCAACTATATTGCCAAATTATAAACTTGGCAAAACTCTTGGCCTTGGTGCCTTTGGCAAGGTGAAAGTTGCAGAGCATGCTTTGATGGGCCATAAAGTTGCCATCAAGATACTTAATCGTCAGAAGATAACCAACATGAAAATGGAAAGAAAAGGGTGCGTGTATATATATGTGTGTTTGTTGTAAAATTAATGGAATTGAGAAGTTGAATGTTTAGTTTTTTCAATATGGTTTTCTATTGTTTTTTGTAGTGATCAGAGAAATCAAAATCATGAGAGTTTTTAGTCATCCTCACGTTGTAAGACTGTATGAGGTTATAGAAACTGATGTATATGTGGTGATGGAGTATGTGAAGCATGGAGAACTCTTTGATTACATTGTGCAGAAGGCCAAGCTAGAGGAAGACGAAGCTCGCCATTTGTTCCAGCAAGTCTCCATATCATTCAAAAATAAGAAATGAATATAATTTAAAGGGAAGCACTTCTGAGGATTGTATCATTCGTTTTTGTTGTGAGTCTTTGGGGTGACTCAGGAGTACCGTGAGCTTCAGAATCGTGGTTTCAACATGAAATTAGGTTTATTAATTTCTTTTCTTTGCTTATTTTTATTATTATTAATTTGGTCTTCATGTAATTTGCTTTCTTGATGTTATTTTGTTATCTTAATTAATTAATTAGCTAGGATGGCAAGGAAATTTAGAGAAGCAGAATCACGAAGTGGCGATGGCTCCTATAGTGGAGAATGGCATAAAGAGATAGTTATAATATTCATTTATTTATATTATAAGTTCAGATTTGTATTTTGAAATTTTTATTAGACACATTCTTTGGTCACCATTTTATTTTTCTAATTTTCATAAATTTTTAGATTTAATCTTTATTTATTTTCTTTATAATTGGTTTAGACTGCATTTCATATATTTTAAAATAGGTTTTAATTTAATTATAAATAATATAAAATTAAAAAAAACTTGATTCATTGAACAACAATTAATGAAAAATTTAATTAAATAATTTTATTGAAAATAGTGTTAAATAATAAATTCATGAATCTTGGAATGATGTGTAATCCAGGTAATTAAGTTTATGAATCTTAGTGTAATGTGCAACATTTAATCAAGTTCAATGTATATAACATTAATTTATATACTTGATCTTCAAGTTATCTTTCTTATATATGCTTTTCAAAATATTTTTGACAACTATATGAAAGATTTTTAAGGGATGGAGAAGAACAAGAGAAGATAGTAAAGGACACCTTGTAAATTCTTGAAACCATAGAAGAAACATGCCATTGCAAAAGATCAGATCATAAGAAATATTTCGATGAGATGGCAGGATTGGAACGGTGGATATTGCAATTTGTGGAGTTGCAAGTCATGAATTATTTTATTTTTTTATCATTTTGATTCTATGAAAGAATGTTGATTTACTATTTTAGTTTTGACCAAAGAGAGATAGGTTTAAATGAACATTAGAAGTTTAGCACTTTTTAGTAAATTTTATGTTTTTCTTAAAATACGTATTAAAACATATAAACTAAGAGTAAAAAACATTAAGAAAAATTGAGAATAACTTAAAAACATATTTTACAGTAATAATCAAAGAAAATGTTATTTTGATTCTATAATAATTTTACATTTTATTTATGATAAAGGAGAGGTCGGCTCAAAAGGATAGTAAATTTTTTGGATCTATTAATAAACTATATGAGTTTTTTTAATTTAATAAAAAAATATAAAACTAATAATGATTTCAAAATATATTTAATTAATTTTATAATCCTATAAAACTAAATATAATTGATTGATTAAATTTAAAAAATAAATTACTTTTTCCTTGATTATATATGTGTTTCTATAAAATAAAAAATCAATATCATTTTTTTTATAAATTTATGATTGTAAATTAAAATTTTTAATTGTATTATATTAATTTACCAAAAAAAATTGTATTATATTATATTAATACAAATTAATTTGGTTTAAATATTTTTATTAAAAAATTTAATAATTTCTGCGTGAAGCTCAGGGAATCGACTAGTATATATATTAAAGTGAAAGCATAGCCTTTCTTTGAGCTACTTTCTATTTTTTATTTTTATGAGATTTTCTAAATTTTTAAATATTTTATTTTTATTTATATGTATCATAATTGGTTCATATATATATATATATATATATATATATATATATATATATATATATTTCATGTTAGAATAAAATATACCACAACTATTGATTCTTTGTTGCATTTTTTTCATCTTTTTAAAAATCTCAAACACATAAAAGCGATTAAAAGGTAGCTAACTGAAGGACTCAATGTCGATGAAAATAAAAGTGCAGGGACTTAATTTTTATAAATAAAAGTACAAAGACCCAATGTCAAAAAAAATAAAAGTACGGGGACTTGGGTATGGGTTTTGCCAAAATTATATTTACTACTTTTATGCAATTTATTTTTAACACATAATTTTTTTATCACTTTAATTTGTTTACATTTTAATTACCATCGAGGGTAGCCGGCTCAAATTAATAAACATTAAAATTTATGCACCCTTTAGTGAGCATTATGAATTTTTTAATTTAATAAAAAATATAAAACTAAGAATGTTTTGAAAATATATCTAATTACAATCCTATATAGTTTGATATATATAATTTATTAAGTTTAAAATAAACTAAATTTTTAAACCTTTTATTATAAGAGAATGTTTATTAAAAGAAGACCATAATGGATGGTCTTAAACAATTACAGAAAGAAAAAGGATTCGGGACATTTAAAAAGTAAGAGCAAGAAGGAATTCTACATTAAAAGTAAATGCCTCTATAAAGCAAATTATAATTATCTAAAACCCCTTGGAATGTTAACCTATTTCTTCGATTCCACCAAACTTCCATAGACTTTGAGCAATGCACAAGTAGATGATCTTGTGTCTCTATATTGGAACAAAAGGAGCATGCAGCTGATTTCCAAGATAGCAGATTTCTGCTTGCCAAAAAATGACGTGTTGCCAGTCTCCCATGCAAGGCAACAGACTGCCAACATAAATGAAAGATCGGATCCTTTAAATATGGAGAGTATTGAGCTTGATAGCCATACTTGCTCATCTCTCTGATCGAAGTTCAGGGACACCAAAGAGAGCTGCTCTAATAGCTCGAGAAGATCTTGCAGTTCAGCCCCTCGCAAACGGCGAAACCAAGCAGGTCTTCCAGGCCTGTCCGAAAAATCAACAGTAGCTTGCATGAAATCTTATACCGAATTTGCAAAATTAAATGAAAGAGAGAATAGCACTGGATACTTGGAAGCTAGAGATGAGTCCCCCAGCCATCTATCATTCTAAAAAGAAACCACCGCTCCATTGCTAACAATATATGAAATATTAGCAAAGTAAAAGAATGTAATCAAGGTTAAAAAATTTAATTAATTTTTGTGTGAAGCACAGGTAAGGGCTGGTTCAACAATAGAGTTAAAGTGCAATATAAAGGTAAATTGATTCCGATGTGTAAATAATTTTACCCAAAAAGACCAAAAACAATTGTTAAAAAAAAGAATATATTTTTAAAAATAAATATTAAGAATATTATTTTTTGAAAATAATTTTACCCTAAAATAATTTTAACTAATATTTATAAAGAAAAAAAAAATTGAAGTCCATCAGATTAGATTAAACTCACAAAAATTTTATGAACTACTCGACTTGAATATAGTAGTACTTGACTCAAGCTCCATTATAAAACTTAAACCAAGCTCGATTATAACCTACCTCCCATAAATGTAAAATCCTTTATCCTCAATGCTAAAATAAAAATTATATTTTCCTAAAAAAAATAGATAAAGAAAAGAAAAATAGTTTCAAACATCTCCCATGAAGCACAAGTTTAAGATGCATTTCCATCCTACGAGAGAAGTAATATATTTTAACTTGAATTATAATCATAAACGAGTCCAAATGTCCAAATGAGCTGAACTTAAGTTTGAAGCATCTTTTTTGAGCCGAACTTAAACATGAAAAATAAAAAAATAATCCTAACTCGAACCGATCTTGATCAATAACATAAAATACATAAATTCAAAGATTTGAATCGACTCGTTTACACCCCTATGTTTGTTGATATATGTTAAACACAAAATTATTAATTTGAATTAAAATTGGATTTCTCTATCTTCATCTTCTAACTTTATATGTAATTATCAACATAAAATTCAATTTGAAAATACGTAGATAAAAGTAAAAATCAATTATTATATATATATATTTTTAATGAACCTAAAAACTCATGAACATACCGAACTGAATACTTATTTTTTTCAAATTCGACTCGAATCTTTAACGAGCATAAAAATAAAAATAAGATTGAATTCGGATCATTATATTTCATGAATGAATAAGAACGAGCTAAAAAACGAGCCGAATTCAAATCAAACTCGATCTAAACGCTGAATTCAAATCGAACTCGAACCGTTCAGATCGTTTTACACCACTAATGATACATTGATGATTTCTTGCAATGTCAATAATACAACATATCAAAATTGTAGATTATGAATGTAAAGAAAAAACGTCTCAAAATTGGATATGGAAAATAATAAGAAGAAAACTCTTTGTTGATGGAGAGAACACAAAAACTCAGCTGCTCAACTTTTCTATGATTTTGGAAAGAGCTGAATAAGTTCCAAATACTGATGATACGACTCCCACTATAATGATTGTAATACAAAGTGCAGCCTGCATTAAGAATAATAATCTTCTCAGTACGCAAAGTATTGCACATCTTAATAAGTGCTTGCAACTACCATGGATTGGAGCATTTTAAAAGAGTGAATTACTAAGATGAACAGGTCACCAACCACGATGGAAAATAAAGATTGAAGGAGTACCTGAAATGGGGTTATTTTGTGCCTCACGATGCTCAGGAAACAAGCACATGGAAGTATCAAGGTCTGCCATAGAAATTAGTTATTAGCTTAATGTGACAACTATATCAATTAGTCTCCCTAGGTGATATATATATATCATGTTCATGCAAATCATTTCCAGTAACGAGAAACTTACTACAAGCATTGTAAGTAAAGATCCAATCAACGACATAACCAGACCTGAGATGAAAATCAAGCATGTTGTTCAGGATTGACAATTTAAAAATGAAAAAGAAATATAAAATCTGCATTCAAATGCTTAAAGACGAAGAAAATCAATATGGTCTATAAGAAAAGTGTCCTGATGGCAAGTAACAGGAAATTAATGTAGTAAATAAAATCACAATCAAGAGAGACTAACCGAAGAAAGGAATGGAGAGACCAACGAGGAGTGTAGAGATAACCAGTGCTGTTCTAATGCCGATAGCATAAAAGTGAGACTTCATGCGGTTAGATGGTATCAACTCCTCAAGACTCAGTGCCACTGGAGACAAGGTTAACGCATATGTGCTTCTAACTAAGGAATAACATATCCTTTGTCTTGAATTATGGAAGCAGAAAAAGATATGACTTAAAGTTCATGTAACATATGGCACTACAATTCATCTTATTGGAGTTTTCTGAAATTTCGTCAATATTAAAGATCAGTTTTCATAAACAGGAAAAGATGATCCTTTGCACGTAATCCAAGTGTCATTCTTGAAAAGGATATTTAGTAAATGGATTAACCACCTGCAAAAGGACAAACAGTAAATTAGTTGTGACTCAAGCTGATTATTAAAGAGATTTTATAACATGTTTAAAAGTAACAAAATGAAAGGTAGAAGCAAACACAGGAAATCAATTAAGTGGATAGCTAATTGAACAATGTTGCAAACTGAAACTTTTATATATTGCTAAACAGCACTCTGAATTTACTTTTTGGCCAGGTGTCAACAATAGTTCTTCTAGAAAAAGTGGCAACAAAATTGGCTATAGAGAACCAACATACAGCTGGTGGTGAAAACCAACAAATATTACTTAACAGTGCATTAGAGAAAAGATTATATATACACACATATATATATATATATATATATATATAAAATTGCCATCTGCAGAGAACAATTAAACAGAAAATTTTGACTGCAATAAGCTATTGAAAGCTATATAAGCATACCGTAGTCCACACAGCAATCTTTGAGGCTATTAGATCTTGAGGCATGTTAAGAGTGAATTGAGATGATATTGATTCTCCAAACATCGTGTATCCCATAACAGCAACTCCAGCATACATTGCAGTACAAATAAGAAAGCTGATTGAACAATAAAATCAAGTTAGCTTGCACCTATGAATACTTAAAACCAAAGTGAATTCTTTTGAAATAGCGGTATGGTTAAGCATCTTAGCTTACCATGTTAATAGGAATGCAGGGTACTTATTAGGCTGTGCCATTGAGGTATAGATGTTTGGGAACACAGCATGTCCTGAGTAACAATAACCATAAAGGCCAATAGCAACAGGAAGAGTTCCGAGGTTTAGCACTGTCCCTTCGCTATGAATACCAACATGATCTACCAGACCAATCCAAAATAAGCAAATAACCACTAATACAGAAGCAACAACACCGCCAGCTGCCAAAAAAATCAAATGAACATCTTAAAATACGAACATTGTGCTTGCCATAGTTCAAAAAAGCAAAAGAAGTAGAACATATACAAGTTATCTCATATGTATAATCATGACATCCCAGTTCCCTATTCAATTTGCACTAGGTTATATACCATTACATACATTAGCATAGCTGATAGAAAACTGACACCGGATGAATCCCAAAGGATTCTGATTGATATCACCTGGACCTTAAACTACAATGTTTTTAAATCCAAAAGCTAGCTTTAGAGTTTAAGAATACTCACCAGAAATATAACTAAGCACACTGAGGTCTCGAAGCCAAACAGTTGGAAGAACAGCAAGGGTGGTCAACAGAGCAAACAAATGGTGTGAATTTAACTCTAATCCACCAAAACTTAATTGTGCATTTGGAAATAGAGAGGATAAGTTATCACTTTCCAAAATTATATATTCGACACAACAAGCCTGCAAATAAAGAAGATTTGATAAACTCTACTCACTAAGTATTCAAAAATGAAATCGAGTATACTGCACTATTGGAACTAGACAATATACATATATATATACACACACATCCCCAAACAGTCTCAAATACATTCCAGTAGCTATTGATGCTAAATCAAAGAAAAAATTCATCCAGCATAAAATGAGTACAGGCAAATCAAATGAATACAGTTAAACATAGATAGTTTGGAAAATAGAACTTTCATATTGTACATTTGGATCGTTGTTATTGTAGTCACTAAAAAAAAGTATATCATGTGAACCTGCATCTCCCCCTTCAATTTGAAATATATTCACAACATGATGAGATATTTAAAGAATTGACAGATGGTTAGCTGGTCATTCTAATTCTTTTTCTGTATTTGAAAGCAACCGATTTTATTTTTTAATTCTAACTGCAATTAAACCGTAATGAATGAGATCTATCCAATGGTAAATTATTCAGCATGTTATTGGGAAATAGCCAATAATCTGATCGAAAAACCTATATACAAATAAGAAAAGATGTGAGGAAGGTCCCACCAGAAGAAGTGTCTTACTTTTCCTGGGCTCACTTCAATAGTTGAGTAGAAATGAAATATGTGGAGGGTGCAGCAGACAAGATCCAAATTTGGGACCCATCAATCTTAATATGGAAACTAATTTCGTATTTAGCTCCTTCATGAATCTTCCCTATAAACTATGCTAATTAAAATGCAAAAAATGAATTATCATATGGGAAAAGCCAGCTGTACTTACATATAACTCGATGTACAAGATTATCTGCAAATAAGAAAGAAAAAAAAAAAAAAAAGCAAAGATGATAGAATTAGTTGATATTTAAATTTGTGAAGTAATGCATTATACAGAAGTAACATGCTATTTATTATCTTCTGTTTTTAACTTAACCATTGATATAGAATAATCTGCTAAGATTTATGTATTAGCCTAGTTTACTAAGGAACAGGAATGGCAGTGCAGTGGGGTGGTGGGATGAACTAGATCCGCATCTTCCCTACTACATTTAGCAAACCGAGGCATCTTTGCTTGGTTCAATTGCTAAAGAATTTAATTTATATCATTCGAACATTTTATGAAGAGTAAACTTCTGCAGAATGTTAGAATTGTCAATCAGACATACAGAAATGACAACCCGGCCAATGGTACCAAAAGCAGCTTGACCAATATCGGGGTAAGTTTCAAGTCCTGGTTCACTATCCAAGCAGTAACGCAAAAGCATTCCAGTGTAGAAGGAAAGAACTGCAAATATAAACAATATAGAAAGCCCAAGCCATCCTCCTTCTTTGGCAGCATAAGGAGTAGATAAAATTCCAACTCCGCAGAGAATATTCAAGCCTGCATTATAAACAACTAAAACATGTTATCCATCAAACTTTCACATCTTGATTGAGTTATACAATTAGTAAAAAACGTTATTCAATTAACGAACATGTAAATGGTCAGTAAAATATGTTTAAAAAAAAATACTTTTACAGGCAGAAGTAACCGGACAAATTAGGTAGACATTCTTGCAGTTTACTAGGTCTTTTCATGTGCACCATGTGCAATGAGATTAAGCCACCAGATTACAGTTCATGAGAATGTTGTCACAGTTGTCTTTAGTTATGTCATAAGTCAAGAAAAATGATGAGAACAGACAAATGCATAAAGTCATATATTCTTTATTTTATTTTATTCATGGAAATAATAAAACATTTTCTAACATATTTTGAAGATAAATTTTGGATGTTAACAGACACTGATTGGTGAAAATAATACTTTAAACCACAAATTGAGATGCAGAGACACGCAAGTCATGTTAGCTGAATCAACAACATACTAAACTAAATTACAAAATAATTATGCAGATGGCCAATGCTTAATTTTGGACCCACAGGAAGGTCTATCAAAAAGTTAGGATACTTATACTTTAATACTACATGATTGGTCCATGTGGTCCCTTACAATTGAAGATCTGACTAAGAAAGGATTAGGCTTGTGGTTGTAATAATCCAAATGCAGCAAGTGGCATAACAGGCAAACATTCGATTGCCGATAATGACAGCATAAATTTTTGAAGGACCAGCAAGCTCATCAATGTCACTATTTCAGTAAAATAAAAAAAGTCCAGTAATACTGTTTTGAGTAGAAAACTAACCGTAAAATAATTTGTGAATATTTCTGTTAGCTCAAACTTACCATTAAGAACAGCTTGGCCAAAGGAGCTTTGGCGAGGAATGGGAATTTCATGTGAAATCAGGGATGCTTTTTCATCCTTTTGTATAGGAGACTTTCTTGAGGGAATTGGAGGAAGTAAAGTATGAGAACTTCGTCTGTGATGTGGCTGAGGCTCATCTTCTACTCTTGATATTAGAGGTTTTGTTACAGAAGGTAGCGATTCCGGTGTATGTCTTCTTGTGAGTATAGAAGAGGATAAAAATGAACTTCCCAATCTTGATAATGTAGGAGTTCCAAGAAGTACACTTGGAGATGGGACACTACTATATAGATCAATTGACTGCCTACAAAATCAATAAAAGTAATGGTTAAGTACATCAAACTTTCGATGAAGACTATCTTCAGATCAACATCTTATAGAATGATCAATCGAATATGATCAAAAGAAATCCAATTGATTTCCGTGAGAGTAAAAGTTATACAGTCATTCAATGTCTAAAGACAGAATTTGCAAGTTTAGCCTCAATCATTATCAAATAAACTAATAGCCAAAAATTGTAGCAGCACGAATAAAGTAGTACTCTATGACTTTTAACTCAATCATTATCAAATAAACATCCATCTTTGTAACATCGTCGACAAAGAAATCAAACAGATGCATCATTTTGGCACAGCCCAAACCAGCAGCAGCAGTAAAAATGCTTCCTTTATTCAGATGTAAGCCATGGTAAAAAAAAAAAATTATATTAATCCAAAATGACACAACAAACATAAAGAAGATAGAGAAAGAGAGAGGAGGAGTGCACAAAACCTGTAACTTTGAGGCCAAGAAGTGTTGTAAGAACCAGTTTTGCTTTGTTGCCTGTTATCAGCAACAGAATTATCAGAATCAGATTCATTTCCATCATCATCAACTACAACAACACCTCCTTCTGCACCTCTATTCTCTTCATCTTCCTCCTCTTCACTTTCTATGTAAAAACTCTGTTCTGAAACAGAATTCTTCATTTTAAATTTTCTGTCTTTACACCCAAATCACTTTCCTACAAAACGAAAAAAAAAAAAATCCAGCCACCATATAACTCTTTTTCACAATCACCCAATAAACCAAAACAAAAAAAAAAAATAAAGCATAATTCATGAGTAAAAATGACAAAAAGATCAATAATTGATAGGAAAAAGGCAATAAAGCAAACCTCAAAAGAAAATGATGGGACTATTTATCAGTTATATATTGATCTAGCCAAGAAAAAAAAAATTAATATAAGCTTTGGATTGGAAGTGGTAAATATATAATTTTTAAGAAAAAAATCAGCTAAATATATAACTTACATATGATGTATTTTATATTATATATCTACAAAAAAGGAAATACAGTAAAGATTGGAATCTAACAAGAAGAAGACCGTTAAATACAAAAATAGAAGGTGAAACCAACAAAACAAATAATTAAATAAGACAGAATTTCAAGGGACTGATGTTTGAACTATTCAAAGTAGTAATAAAGTTTCTAGCTTTTCATTTGGCTGCTGAGAAAACAAAAGAAATCCCATTTTCCATTATGGAGTAGAATGCTTGAAAATGCAATGAAAATGGGAATTCTCTTATAAATAGGAAGAAATAAATAGAAACAAATGACAAGCTGTGTTCTTTATGTATGCATGTTCACAGTGAAACATGAAGAGAAAAGGAAAGAGGTTAGAAAGTAGGTTAATAAATAAACCTTTTTGTGTGTGTATGGAGAATAGAGAGAGTTCTGGATTCTGGGATCTTGAGGATTGGTGAAAAAGAAGGAAAAAGTTGGTGTTTTTTCTTTTGGAAAAAAAAAAAAAGAACTTAGAACTTTTGGAAGAAGATAGATGTTTATATCATTATACGTAAATATAGTTAATTTGTTGAACAGAAAGACTGTACCTTTCATTCACATCCGAACAAACATGGCCAGGGTAGAACTTAAAAAAGTTTAATAAGGTGGAAATAGAAGAAAGCAACATTGTATGAAATGGGGGTCAATTGAAACACATGTATTGCTCCATTCAAAAAAAAGAAACACATGTATTACTTGCAAGTTTGGTTTGGGGTTAAAACAAGATGAAGGTTAAAAATTAAGGGATAAAGGATAAGAGATTAAAAATTTAGTGAATGAGTTATAATTTATTGTGTTTGGTTTGAAGTTAAAATAGAAGGGTAAAATTATATAAAGATAAAAATATAGGATCCACCCATTAGTAATTTATACATAAATAAATAACATATAATAAAAAATTAAAAAAAATTATAATTAATAGTTTTGATGAGACAATACACAGTGGTCCCACCATTACCCCTCTTTTAACACCGTTACCCCTTTTATGAACGGGTAATGTTTAACCTATTTTGGGTTAACAATTAACCAATGTTTTTAAAACCGATCCAGACCTTAAACCGGACAAGTAATTGGTTCACTAATTCACCGGTTCAACCGGTCCGACCGGATTGGGTCAATACCTAATATATTTAATTATTTATACTTTTGAAAAAAATAGATAAATGTGTAAAAAATTAAAAAATTAAAAAAAACAGAAAATTATAAAATTAATATACTGCTAAAAACTCAGGATATACATAATATAATAGAAAATCCTAGCAAGTTATTTCCTTTAGCTTCAGCTAAATGTTGCTTCATTTTATTAATACCACTAATAAGAGTAACCTTTTGGTAAAAAGAACATGCTTCCTTTTTTCATTAATCCCATCCCCATTTTTCTCCAAGCAATATCCTCCATTTGATAAAAGTCTACTAACTAAAGAGTTAGATCAGTGGATTGTGTAGTCATTGATCCTTTTGCTTCTATTCCTTCAAAAATGATAAAGGACTCATTAGAATAAAATATAAACGTTAAACAATAAAGTCATTTCATCATCCAAAGAGTGCAATACACTAAAAAAAAACTAAAATGTAGCTTCATTATCCATTTCAACCATTTTCTATCACATATTATTAATTAATGAATTTCTGTCACAATTTTTTAATCAAGCACTAAAATTAATTGATTTGTGAATTTGGTTCTTGTAAAAAAATTATAATAAATTTATAAATATAGTGAGATTACGGATTTTGTATTATGGTGTGCAAAAATTCGGTTAAACTGAATTACCGAATTAACCGATTCATTTCAGTTAAATTTTTTTATGAATTTCAGTTAATTCGGTTATAATATTAAATTTGATCGGTTCGGTTAAGGATATTAAAAATTCGGTTAACCGAATTAATTGAAATAACTGATTTATTTTATTTTTTTATCTATTTTTATTTAAATTCTTTATATTTTAATCGGTTTAGT
>CANYLF010582995.1:0-11587 GCA_948193215.1 Bocquillonia castaneifolia | reverse complement strand
ATTAACAAAGTTAGTCAGTTCCTCCCTATGTCTATCATCAAGGTAATTTCCCCCAATCCTATCTTGCTCTCCCATAACCGCATTAAAATCCCCTTGAATTATCCAAGGGTGTTTACAATTAGCTCCAAATTGACTTAAAGCAGCCCAAAGAGTTGCTCTCTCCTCCACTTTATTAGACCCATAAACAAAGGAAATAATGAAAGAATAACCTCTGTAAGATACGTCACAAGTAATATACTGATTATCCACTGCAATTACAACAATCTGAACATCTGGGTTACAAATTACCCATATTCTACCCAATTCTGAATAACTACTGTTAGTTATAAGTCTCCACCCATCAAGTCTCATATTATTCCAAATTCTGTCCATATTAACATTTCTAATTCTAGTCTCTAAAAGACCCAATATCGCTATTTTTTTAGAAAATAATAGAACTCTCACCTCTGTCTAATTTAGGGGATCATTTAACCCCCTTATGTTCCAACTACTTAGCATTGACCCCCATCAGGAGGCTCAACTCGCCTCTCTGAAGGTTCACCACCACAATCAATAGTACTGCTAACAGCAGAATTTAAAGGCTTATATTTACCTTCATTATAAGCCAATCGAGTTCCATATGAATGACCTGCTTCCCATTGCTTTTGTTTCTTCTTCTTTCTCCTTCTGGTGTTTTGAACCAGTTGAAATTCTTCATCATTCTCAGTGCTCACATCTGCAGCTTCTGGAATAGTACTTACAACTTCCTTTGAAGCAGGTTTAGAAGAATCCACAATCAGTAGACCTGTGCCAGATGAATTAGAAGCATCTACTGAAGTTGCTGAGGATTTAAAATTAGGGCAAACTTCCATTACTGAGTTCTTCTTTGTATTTTTCAGAACCCAAACCTTCTTCTCCTTGAGGTTACAGTTAGGACTAATGTGTCCAAACTGCTTACAGTTTGTGCATTGGGAGGGTTTCCACTCATAATCAACTCTCTGTTGAATTTTCTCTCCATCATCCACTTCAAGAGTAATAACATCTGAAAAATCCCCTATTAGTTCCATTTTAATTAACACTCGAGCATATGATAACTTGGATCTCTGGTTCGTACATCTATCTGTGTATAGAGGTCTGCCCAAAATGCTTCCTATAGAACTTAGTGAATCAGGGCCCCAAAATTCCCAAGGGAGACAAGAAAATTGAACCCAAATAGGAATTGCCTTAATTTCTGATATATCAAAATTCATACGAGGATTCCATTCTCACAGAATTAGAGGTTTCATATCAAAGGTGATAGGACCATCACCTAAGGCACCAAATTTACCTTCCTCAGCATCAAATAAGAATGCAAACATGTTGAGTTTTATGAGCTTTACCTCTGCTAAACCATACTTCTTCCATCTGGTTTTGAAATACTTCTCTAGCTTATAGAAATTCGGAGTCTCTCCATAGACGCACCCAATTAGAGCAGCTTTCCAGTGATTTGCTTCTAGGTTAATAACAGATGACTTAATTTGAGCTACCTTTGTTCCATTTGAAACCACCGGTGAACGAACTTAAGTCTACAGTCATCAGAAGAATCTCGATTGAGTTTAAAGAGCTCAGACCAATTTCTAGGGTTTCGGATTCCTGTATCTCTTCCATCGATTTCACTAGAAACCCCTTCAATATGACTATCAGTATAATCGTCAATGAATGTTGATTCTGGATTGACACTGTGTTGATCTAGATCTGTAGCATTAGATGTAGTAGCTACACTTTTCTTTTTCTTCCTAGCCAAGGATACGGCTTATTTTAGCAGAGGGCTAAAAAACGCCGAGAGAAAAAGAAAAAAACAACTTATATTCTTATGCTAAATTTAACATAAAAAAATACATTATTATTATTATTACCTTTGTATAGGTTCGGTACAATTTGGCTTTATGGTAGTGCTGCTACGAATACATATATACATATATACGTACATACATACATACATATATATATATATATATATATATATATATATATACACACACACACACACACAGACAGATATAACTTTTAATGATTATTCCATACACACTTATATACATACTTATAGGCACAAAGTATAGTATATGCCAAATTTTAACATTTAATGATTATTCCATATTTAATTATACATAACCATTATTGATTTGATTTGATTTATTATTTTGACTCATTATTTCCCTTTTTTCGTGTTTTTTCTTTCCTTTTTAATTTTTTTCTTATCTTTCTATTTTCACTAATTATTTTCATTTTTTTATTCATAGTAATACCTAAATTAATTAAGGTAGTTACTATAATATTTAATTATACAATTACTTTTAACATTTTGCATTAGAGATAAAACTCAAATTTCATTCTAAATATGGAATTTTTTTATTTTTATACTAAATTTAGCATAAAAAAATACAATATGCATTGGGGATGCTCTTTGATCTTGGCACCTCGAGATAAGAAAATATTTTGTTTTTTTAACGGATAACATTTGGTACATTTACGTGCATGAGAGTTTAAAAAACAAAGAAAAATTAATATTTGTGGGAATAAAATGAAGGAAAAAATTTGTAGTAAACTTAATTCATTCACTAATTAATGAGTTCCACCATATAGAAAAAAGTTGATGAGATATTAATTTTGGGCCCTAGTGATGGTCTAGTGATGTTCTAGTTAATTAAAGGGAAATTTTTAAAAATAAATAAACACGCTAAAATATTTGTATAAAATGATACTAACAGTAAATATTTGCACATGTATATAAACACGCTTAAATATTTGCCAAACTACCTAAAAAATTTAGCTAAAAGACAAAATAAGTTATAAAACTCGATGTTTATATTTTGCATTCTTCTCTCATAAAAAGGAACTAAAAATGCAATTTCTCTCTCTAAAAACCTCTAAAAACCACAAAAAAACTCATAGAAGCTCGCCATTTTTTTCTCATTGTAGCTGATAAAAACAACAAAGAAACACTACATAACTCATAAAAAAAGATAAAACTTAGCCAAATATTCAAATATATTATTTTTGGAATTATTCACTGTTTCTTTCTCTAAAAAATAATAGATAAGATATTTTATGTGTTTTTTTAAATTTATTTAATTATCCTACTAAAATTTTATTTATCTGCATTGATTTTATCATAGTTTCAATCATCTGATATAAAATAAACAATTATGGCACCATTATGACATATTCAAAAAACTGTTCATAATTGTATTATAATTGTGCCATAATTGTGTCATAAATGTTTATTTTATGTTTTTTTATGACTTTTACAAAAAATGTCGTCAAATAATGAAATTATTGGTGATTATTTAAACAAGCAATATATGCTAAAAATGAAGAAGATCGTGAGATGATGAAATTATTGGTGATTATTTATTCTGTTCCAAGAAATACATTTCTCTTTTCATGTTCTAAAAATGTGTCATAATGGTGTCATAGCTGATTTTTACTGATATTTTGTGAGATTTGTTTTTCTTGAATTATAAATTGTGTCATATCCGTTTATTTTGTATCATAAATGTGCCATAACTGTTTCTGAAGAACTTCAGTTGATTTTTTGTAGTTATTTGATAATTGTGTCATAAATGTGTCATAATTGTTTCTTAATTCTTTTAGCATTTTTTTTGTTTGCTTTCTGTTTCTGCAGGATAATGAAATTGTGAATATTAATGAAGATACTGGTTGTTCAAAAGTGGAAGCTGATGTTGAAGATTTAAATACATACTTAATTTTTTAGTATCTAATTGTGGAAATAAACAACGTTTTGAAAAGACATAGAATCATATTTAAAAAAACACTTATGAAACAACTAAAACAACATCCAATCTATATCACATCTCACAAAAAAATAATCCAATGCTGCATGGAATATCTTCTTCAGTAACAAAGAATCAAGATAGTGTAAATCATATCTCACTACCAAAATCAACAAAAGCCTAGATGAAGATTAGTGTCAGCAATTGGTGTCATTGAATATGCAAATTTACTATATGAAGGTCAAGAAGAAGACATCAATCAATAAGAACAAATAAAAGAAGAAATTATAAATTCATTCAAGACAAAGTTTGGTGAAGAATACAAAGATAAAGAAACACTTAAGAGATTAATCAGATTATATGCAATAAAGGAACACTTCCAGTATAAGGTAAAAAAACAAATTAAAAAATTAATTCATAGTGGTTTCATATTGTTTCATAATAGTGTCATAATTGTTTCATAATAGTGTCATGATTGTGTCTCATTTATTAATTGAATTTTTATTCCATACTGTTTTCATTATTCTCTCTCTAACTAAATGGAGGTATCAAGGCCATGTTTGAAATAATACCAACTAAAATGTATTGATGACAAGTGTCCATGAAGCTTTTATGCGTCAAGAAAAGATAAGAATAAAATCTGCATTTGAGCCAAGTACAGAAAATAGAAGCAGCAGATGTGGGATCCATGGACACAATAGAAGAACTTGTAAAAATAACCCAAGACAATGATCACTAAAAGTAATGGTGTCATAATGGTGTCATAGTGTGTAATATTGGATTCGTAATGGTTTCCTTTTCTAAAGTGATTAACATTCCTCACAATTTGAGTATTATTTTGAATATTATTTTAACAATTTCTTTTACTAAAAAGTAATTAACTCCCCTCACTACTGATCTAAAAAATAAATATGACACAATTATGAAACAGGAAAAATAATTGTGTCATAGTTGTTATTTTTGTGTCATGATTGTGTCATAACTGCATTTGTGTGAAAAAATCTACTTTTAAAATAAAATTTTAATCTTGTTTCTAATATTTTGAATGTTTTATTGATAATTGTTTTTGTATCATAGCTTCATTTTGCATAAATTTCACTATCATAACTGCATTTTGTGAAAAAATATTTGCTTCTAAAATTATCTGCATCAAATTTTTTTTTGAACTTATTGCTAATTTTTGAATATTTCATTGATAATTGTATATGCTCAACATCTGAATCACAATTACAATTCAATTATATTCAATGTCACATACTACTCCTTCTTCTCTTCAACATCTGAATCATAATTAGTAATTAGTTTTAATATTCTATAAAAGAGCAAATCAGCGGTGTATCTGATCCTCAGTACCTCCACATTTAATTCACCTGGAAAAGGCTTGTCCTCAGTATAAAAAAAATATCAGGCAACTAAAAACACAAAAACACATATGACACAATTATGAGATAAAAAAATAAATAAACAAAAAAAGTCTATATATCAGCATCAACGGCAACACCAGATCTGAATTGAAAATATGAAACTCAGAATGAAAAACAAAGATCAAAAGAAAAGAAAGATAAAGAGAGAAAAAAAAAGAAATAGTAACCTAACAGAGAAAAATAAAGAAGAAAGAAGAGAAGAGTTAAAACAGGAGATAGAAAATATATAGAGAGAAACCAAAACAGCAACTTCGGTGACCAAAACTTCGTCGAAACAAAACAACAACTTCGACTGTAAAAAAACTCAGTCGAAACAGAAATAGAAAAAGCAAAGAGAAAGAAAGAGAGAAAAATAGGAAAAAAACAAAGAGAAAATTAAACACACTACTTTATTTGCATATAATGACACTAAAAAAAGGGGTAGAAAACTAAAGATAAAAAGGGGGTATTTTATGTAAATATTTTTAAAAAAGGGGGAAGGGATGTAATTTCCTCTTAATTAAATCAACTTTCTTTTTTTTTTTTTTTTAAGTTTGATACTATATTTTGTATTGTTTTTAAGGGCAAAAAGATGATCATAATTCCTAAAATTTGTGCATTGAAGGCAAATGCTATGTTATTAGATAAGAATTATATGTATCCCTAGACATAACCGATAGAGATATTGTAATCAATCTGAAAGACTCAATTTCGAATCCCCCTCCTTTAATTATCAAAAAAAGAAAAAAAATAAGAATTACATCAACTCGAAATGTTATAATTAAATCCAACAAAAGATTATTTGGCACCATCAACTTAGCAAACGAGATAAAAAAAAAAAAAACCTAACTTATGATTTTCTGATAACTCTAAAAGCTTTATATGTTTGACTCATTTAAGTTCTCTTTTGATCTAATTCATATGAAACTTATATGTAGAAATTGGACTTAAATAAATCGAAAGTGTAACATTTTGGATTTATAATTTATTTTTTAAAAAATTATAAGTTAGGTTTTTTTATCATATATGGCAAGTTAATGGGGGATATAATTTTTGTCCAACAAAATTTTATTCAGAAAAGTTGTTATAACAAAGATAAAAGCGAACCTAACAATTTTTTTTGAAAATTGAAGTAATGTAGATTTGACGGTGACTTGAATTTTTATTTACTTTATTTATAGTTGGTGTATAAGACTGAGATAAATCTGTGCTCCTTAATATAAAGTGATAAGGTAATAACTTAAAGCATCCCAACAAAACTCTTCATTTGGCTTCTAGATATATTATAAATAACTCATTCTCTATTTTAATTTGTTTAAAATACATTCTCTATTTTAATTCTTTATTAATAAAGTGCATTTTAAATTTTCATTCAAAATTTAAAAGTAAACCTTGTTCTTTTAACTTTTTGTAAGTCATATCCAATCCTTTAATATTTAACACTATATAACCTTTACTTTATAATTTTTATCTAATACAGGATTCCGGATAGAAAAATTTGAAATTAGTGACTGATTTTGCTGATGTGTCATCGCCAGATTCCCTATCATCAAAAGAGGCGATGAGTCGGTAAAAATTAAGCTGACTACTTACCCTTTGAAAACGACGTCATTTTCATTAGTTTAGGGCATTAATAACACAACCCCAAAATACATCTTCTCATCCATTAATAAATAAAGGACGAACCCTAATTTTAATTTTAGTCCACCTCCATATGACCTGGAAAGAAATAGCACATCAGGAGAGAAAAATGAACCCTAATTTTAATATCGAGTTGGGGGCAAAATTAGGATTCGTATTCTCTTATGATACACTATTGCTTTTAAAATCATATGGTGATGGACTGAAAAGAAAATTAGGGTTCATTCTTTGCTTGTTAATGGAAGAGAAGATTTATTTTGGGTTTTGTTGTTAATGCATTAAGTTAATGAAAACAAATCAATTTCTAAGGGTGATTAGTCAACTTAATTTTTACTAACTCATCATCACCTCTTTTTATGATAGGAAATCCGGCGATAACACGTTAGTAGAATCAACAACTTATTTAAAAATTTTTTGACCGGAATCCTATATTAGACAAAAATTATAAGTAAAGGTTATATAGCATTAAACCTTAAAAAATTAGATATAACTTACAAAAAGTTAAAAGTACGGGTTTTTTCTTTGCAATATAGTTGATTTAAAACAATAAGAAGAGATTAAAAAAATAATAAAATAATGTTTAGGAGTTCTTTTGTACTCCTTGATAGGAAGAGTGTAACATCCTTAAAAAAAATAAAAATAAATATATTTAATAAAAATATTTTGAATGATTTATAAATATTATTTAAAAGAATTTTTATAATTTAATCCGGAGGTATTGGTAAAAAATTATTATTATTGTAAAGATTAAAATGTAATTTATAAAATATTTAAAGGTTAATAAAATAATGAACCATAAACATCATTATCATCTTTATTATTATTATTATTATTATTATAATACATTATCATCATCTTTATCTTTATTATTATTATTATTATTATTATTATTATTATTATTATTATTATAAAAAGAAAGAAATGATTCTTCTTTCTTTCTTCTTTTGCAGAGACATCATATATATATATATATAACTCTCTCAAATTTCTAACTCCCATAACTTTCACATATGGAGTTAGAATCAAATAATTTTGGTGTCTATGGACTCTTAATCTCTCAACCTTCATTTTAAGTGGTATATCACTGGGTTTTACAGGGTAAAATTTCTAGATCTGAGGTAAGAAATTTCAAACATATTTTCTCAATTTCTGTTAAATCCGTTTATTATTTTATAAAACTGATTATATATCTGTAATCTAGAGCTTGAGAGGAGTCCGTTGGTGTTTTCAGAATTTAATTCTGACACCATTTGTACAGGTGGGTCCCACACACTATTCACGTATACGTACATACGGCACTGTTCATTTATATGGCACTGTTCATATATACAGTTACTATTCACAAGTACTATTCTTCAACAAAATATGACGGACTCGATTTTTCGTGCTGATCTTAATAGTGCAATTGAAATTTAGAGATTAGATGCCGTTAATCTCTAAAAGCCTTTTTTTATATAATTTTAGCGGTGTTTTTAAATAAATAATTTGAATAATAATTGTGTCATAAAAATTAGTAAAAATTATGTTGAACATGAATTTATATAGGTTTTGGATAAAGAGCATCAAGCTTGAAGCAAATGGAAAGTGATCGCTAGTCAGGTGAGGAAATAAGTATTTTTGTGTATGTGAGGGTACCCTGGTTGTATCCTTGGATTATTGAGTTTTACATGCTAAATGTTGGTATGTATTTGTTGTGTGACATATATATAAATAGGTGAATTTAATTATTACGTTATATTAAATGGATAATTTAATTGGTGAATTATGAAATAATGAAAAACTATTTGTGATATGGAATATAAGTAAATATTTAAATGATTAATTAAATTTGTGTATATTGAGTAAAAATAATTTATAACTATAAAATAAGGTATGGAAGAATGATATTTGAATGAGTTGAGATTGATTGATTTATGAGATTATTAATGAGTTGATTGGTTAAAAATTGGTAATCCAAAAGATGATGGAAAATGAATGATTTATGATAGGACAACAAGAGGTTGTTCCAAATGAAAAGATGAGAGATTTAAAGAGATGTGATTGAGTTACCTCTCCTTTAACATTTCTTTTTGATGGTTTAACCAATTATAGCAATTGATTATGATGTGCTGTGATGTGGAATTGGTTGACTTGTGAATTTGTGAGCTGATTGAGAAATTGTGATGTATTGTGAGTTGAATTGATTGTAATTGTGTTCGAAATGGGCATGGTTGACTCAGGGAAAAAGGGATGTGTGTTTCGGGTAAGCTGAGCCGGTGGGATAGCTGCCTGTCGAGGGATGGCAAGACTGAGCTGGTGGGATAGTCTCATCGGTGGCCACCTATTTATATATGTGAAAGAATGAGAAAATGATTTGGTGAGGATTTGGTGAGGATGAGTCATCCGTCCGGTTTTGTGATTGAGTTTGTGAATTTTGGTGATTTATGTGTATATAGTTGAATTGTCATTATGGTGTGAAAGTGATTAAATTGAGATTTTGATTGATTGAGATCGGAAGAATTGTGAATTGATTGGGATTGTGAAATGATAGAAATGTGCTTGTGAAATAGAATTTGTTTGTTTGATTGATAAATTTAGAATTGGTTGAAATTGATATTGTTGGTGAATTAAATTGTGTGGATTACAAATTATGTTCTAAATTTGTTATACGTTGTAAATTTATTTGCTATGCTGAGTGTATTTATATGATCTGATAAATTAACATAAACTAGCATATTATGCCAGTAAATATAGAAGTCTTACAAAAGACTTCAAATATTTGAGTTAGTTATAGTTATATTTATGCTTATTTTTCTCACTAAGCATCAAGCTCACTATTTTCCTCAATAATCCAGTATTGCAGGAAAATTAAAAAGGAAGGGAAGACTAGATTTGGTAGAGCTCCATGTGACTAGACTCCAACGATATTAGGGAAAAATATTTCTGTTATTATTATAATATTGATAAATTTTATTTATCAAAAAGTAATAAGAGATTCAATTTATTTTAATATTTATATATAAAAGATTATTATATATATAAAAGAGTTAAAAGGAGAGGCGTTAGAAAGAGTTACCATTCAATTCCTATAAATTTTGAAGAAGAGAATAAAATTAAGAATTTATTGGGAAAGAAAAAAAAATCAAACACATTCTTTAATTGAAAAAATGAGCTTGTTTAAGAATATTTTAGTGATGCTGTTATAAAATAAAGTGGAAATTAATATCATGGAAGAACCCACAAGTAAATATATTTGTGGGTCGAAATGGCGTAATTATTTATGAGAAAGTCTAAATTTAAACAAGGTTCGGTTTTGTTTCACTAAGTTTAGTTTAATAGTTGAATCTAAATTCTTAAGGTCGAATCTCCCTCCCCAATTATAAAATAAAATAAGGAATAGATTTTCTTATTTGATGAAATATAAATTCTGATCAAACCACTTAAAATCAGTAAAAGAAAAAACAAAGATTATGGTAAGATCAATTCAATCACTTGTTATCATTTTCTTTTGTTTGTTTTCAGAGGGAGTCACTAGTTTTCTAATGAATTACCGGTTCGATACAGTTTTTCAAACAATTTTATTCCTTAGAAAGAAAATGTAAATTATAATGTAAAAAGTAAAAAAAAAAAATATAACTAAAAAACTAATCAATCCAATCAAACGGTTATTTTGTAAGAGGATTGGTTTATGTGGGTGCACACACTGTTCACAGTCCCCACATCATCAGGCCAAAAAGGGCAAGCACCTCTACTTATTATGCACGGGGTCCACAAGGTGCCTCTTGAACGTTCATAGCTAAAGCCTTAAAAATGCAAATTATTTATTAAAAAAAATGCAAATTAAAATATTTGCCAATTTTTTTTTTTTGAACTGGAAAACATTTGCCAATTTGAACGTTCTGAGGGCTTCAGGTTTTTTTTTGTCCTTTTACCCTTTTTTTTCCCCCTCCATTTGAAGTTTTGAACCCAAAAAAAGTGACTCATAAATCATAATCACATTTCACACAGACAATAGTCAATAGAACACACGTAAATATATTCAACTCTATGCGCGTGGGTGTATCTCTTGTAAAATCAGTAGAAAGTGCAACACTATATCCGTTTTAGAATTATGGTAGTCGATTTTGAAATACTCCATCCGTTTTATCTTTTTAAGATCGCTGCAAGCATATTAAAAAATGATTGACATAAAATTTAAATTATTATTTTAATCTTATTAAATGAATGACGGTATTTAAATAGTCATTTAATATTATACATAAATTAAAAGTAAAGTTGAAATAAATATGAAAATATTCTCTTAAAATTCTAAAGTGATAATTAATTATAGATAAAGTTCATTCTCTAGAAAGACAACTATATAAAAATCGAAGGAGTATTATATTTGACAAAAATTTAACTATTAATAATATGAAAATTTATAATAAAATAATTAATGAATATAAATTAAAAATTTCAATTAATTAATTAATTGGTTTAAATATTGTAACTAATTTATAAGATAATTATTTTCTCAAAAAAAAGAGATCATAATTTTGGGACATACACAATGTATTATTTGTTCATTTTAATGTTACTTCCCATGTTGTCAAATTGTGAACTGGCTATTGGCTGTCATCCTTTTTCTCCTCCACTCTGAAAATTGAATCTACATTTTTACATTTTTATTTTTTTATTTTTATGTGAAATGATGACTGGTGACCGACAAAAAGTTTAGAGATCAGTCATTCCATTTCAAAGGCGCAACACACATTAATTTTTTTTTCTTTATTCCTACTCTGAACTTATTATTATTGTCCCAAGAAAACCACC
>CANYLF010582872.1:0-15304 GCA_948193215.1 Bocquillonia castaneifolia | reverse complement strand
GCGGGAGGCCTGGACCGTTGGTATTTATAAATGCACTTACCCTTCAAGACAAAGCCAGCCTCACAGCCTTCACTTTCAAAATGAGCCAATTTCATTGTCAATTTATGGTTTTGTCAATTGCCAATAAATACATAAATAAGTCAGTCAAGCTATACCCAATAATTAAAAAAAAATGTCAATCAAGCTATATTTCTTTTTTTAAAAAAAAATCAGTAAAGCCATATCTGATCTTGTTAAAACTAGACACAATCATTGGATGGGTATGGTAGGTTAACTTACACTTGACACAATTGACTTTGTTTTAAGTGGGTATTATATTTCTTTCACTTAAGTCGATTCAAATAAATAAGATTTTTCGGTGACGTTTGGACAATTCTACACATATTTAACTTTAATATTTTACAACTTATTCAAATTCGAACCTATTTAAATCTGAATTTAAATATTTTTATACAAATCAAACAAACTTGAACTAAAAGAACGAGTACCCAATACATTCAACAAGTCTAGTTAAAATTTCATTATTTAATTTCAAAAAAAAAAACCATTAGTTGAATCTAGTTGTTTATTTGATTAATCAAATGGAATGTATTCAAGTTGTACGAGAACAAGATTTATATAATTATGTGTTATGTGTGAAAATAAAGCTTTTACTTAAATCTGAACTACACCGACTTTAAGATGGGATAAATTTTTAATTCCAAATTGCTGCATCGATTTTTTTTTTTTTAAATTCACCCATTGAGTTAAATGGATTAAAATGCATTATTAATCGTATCTACTTAAATTGAACAAAATTATAAGAAATGAAATTATTTTGAGTTTATATATGTTTGACATTTCATTTATTGACTAATTAAACTATTTGACGTTTCATTTATTGACTGATTAAACTATCTTTTATTTAAAATATTTTAAATTCAATTCAGATTAATTTAGACTGGAGGTAAATGAAATTATATAAACAGTAAAATTTTCTTTATCGAATCAAATTATTTACTCCTCAATTATTATTATTATTAAAACTATGGCTTGAGATCCTATCACAAGTGGCTGTCAGCATTATAATCATATATATATATATATATATATATATATATATATGCCTAAAACTATCATGACATCTGGTATTATATGCGTAAAACTATCATGACATCTGGTATATAATTAATTTATTTTTTACGCTATCAGAAGAAATTTAGAAAAATTTTTTTTTTTTTAAAACAGTGAGAAAAGGGGCCTGGGGGGCAGAGAAGCCAAAAGGCCACTCCTCTTCTTTACTTTTATTTTTATTTTTATTTTTATGTTTTTTTTAATTTTACTTTTCAATTTTATTTTTTTATTAAATATATATTATTAAATCCAGTTCAATTTTTACATTGTTTTTTTCCCCTCATTTGACAGTCACTATTGTTTTTTTTCCCCTCATTTGACAATCACTATGTGTTGCCTTGTATTGTGAAATACTCTTTCTTTTCTGTTATGATTGTCCTGCTCTTCCTGGCAATTTCCAGATCGTGATCACATCTCTTGGATTCTATCCTAAGCTTCAATTTGTCCAATTCCAAGTTGTGGGTACCCTTTAATTTTCCATAATTTGCTTCCATTTGCTTTTAACAATTCAATTGCTTCTTTTCTAGTTCAATGACCATTGAGTTGTGCTTATTCTTTCCGGGTTTTTCACATTTTATTGATTCTGATTCATTAAATAGCCAAAAAGCCCATCTGGGTTTATAAAAAGCTCACTTCTTTGTTATAATTATGAGAATCTTACACATATACTTAGAGTGTAGCTATGTGTGATTTTTTTTTTTACTTGTATCTATCATTTTACTGGTTTTGATTCTTTATATGGCCATGAGGACTTATTTACACTATGCTTACCCTCAGAGTTATAGTGTAGTACTTATGTGAGTTTTAGTTGTATTGATCATTTGGACCATTGGAATATGAATCATTGCATTGAAATTTTATTGTTATTATTTTTTTTTATTGAATTGTGCAGAAAACTGATAAGCTTTTGAGTTTAATATAGAAAATGGGGGTTATGTCTAGACGGGTTCTGCCCGTCTGTGGTAGCCTCTGTTTCTTTTGTCCTTCATTACGGGCAAGGTCAAGACAACCTGTTAAACGTTACAAGAAAATTCTTTCGGACATCTTTCCTCGTAATCAGGTGAGACCTTAGTTTTTATTTTTCTGGTTACTTCACTTTATATTCATTTGCCCTTTTAAGTATTTGTATTGTTTTATTTTATTGTTTTTAATGCTTTAGTCGATGTTGGATTTATATAAGCTCTAATTCTTATTTGCTTATAGAGATGGTTCCTGCATTGTTATAGTTTTGAGTGTGATGAAGTAATTTAGTGTCGATATAGTGGATCTTTTTTTTAGCTCTATAGTTTATCAGGTCTTTGTCATAAATGAAAAGACAATCGAGTTTATATTTCATTTCTAGTTGTGCGGATTCTTATCACTTCCGTTGCAACTTCTTTAAACTACAATCGTGAATTCTTTCAAAATTAACAATCTTTGACTAACTAGCAGTGAAGTTGAGTGGAAGTACCAGGGTGAATAGATTTAGCTAAATATGTTTTGTTCTATTTCTAATAAAAGAATGTTTCGGCTGTCTCTCCTTCAATGTTCTCGAGGGCTTCTGATTCTGTGCATCTCACTCACTCATCGAAAAAGGATGGAAAGAAAGATATTTTGACGTGAAATCAGTGACTTATATATTTGTTTATTTTCTGTCATTATTGCAGGAGGCTGAACCAAACGATAGGAAAATAGGAAAGCTTTGTGATTATGCTTCAAAGAACCCATTAAGAATACCTAAGGTTTGTCTTCCATACCTTTGGATGAAATTACTATGCAGAATTCTAAACTGAAATTACCAAATTTTGACATCTGGTTTATTATTTTCTTTGATGGGTTTTAATGGAAAACTAAATAAATTATCTTTCCCCCTTGTTATTTCTCTCTCTGAACAATGGTTGGATTGCCATACGTATATATATTTTCACACCATTCGAAAATTGTCCGATTAGCTATGAACTATTCTTGTCTCATTCTTGAGTTCCTGGCCCAATTGTAATTTTGATAAACTATGATAATGTGATAAGGGAATTTCCAAGGTGACTTTGTTTTTTTGTTTAGTTTGTTTTCACTTTGTCTCTATAGCCATAGGATGAAAATGATCTCAACCATCCAACAATGATTATTAACAAAGTATGGTTCAGTGCTGTTAAAGGCGATAGGCGCAAAGGGGTCCTGGAGCCTAGGCGCAAGGCGCAGGATTCATCAGGCGCAAAAAAAAAAAAGAAAAAAGAAAAAACAGTTTTCTATAATTAATAAATTATAAGTTAATAAAAATAAAATTTTAATTAAGTCTATCAATACTTATAACATAACACTATAAAAATCCATAATATAAAGCATGCATGAAATGAACAATAATGTTATAAAGGCAAAGGAATGAAGGATAATTCAAAGCATGCAATGGAAAATTCTAATTCAAAACCAAAACATTTAAGAAAAATCCTACTTTGGAAGTTTACAAATTGCTAATGCTAATTGTTGCTTGACTATTATGCTACTATTGATATTAAAGTGATTAGTTCCTACCTCCTAAAGCATCTAGGAGACAACTAAATGAACCAACTAATCATCTTCAACATCAATAAACTCATCATCTTCATCAAATCCACTCTCAATGTCCTCCTCCTCCATTTCTTCTTCTTCTTCTTCAATGTACTATTCTTCATCCTCTTCATCTCTAAGTTGCAAGTGATAGATTTTACAAGAACTTTAATGATGGTGGGAGGAGAGGCTGGTGGTGGCCGGAGGAGTGGCTGGTGGAGGCCGGAGGAGCAAGAAGTGGTGGTCGGAAGAGTCGGTGGTGGAGAGATGAGATTTTGATTGTTTTTGTTGTTGTATGGCTGATGCTTTTTTTTTTGTTTCTATATTCTAATTCTAGGATTAGATTAGGGTTTGATAAATATGTCCTATTATGCCCTTGTATATTTAAAAGTATTTTCAAATATACCCAAATTTACATAAGGCACACCTTTTTTGCGCCTTGCTCCTTAGAAAAGGCGTGCGCCTGATGCATATCGCCCGCCTTACCCATTCAGAGGCGCTGGCCTCTGAGCCTGGTGCGCCATGCGCGGCGTGCCTTTGACAACATTGGTATGGTTTACTTTGTCTTTAAAACAAAGCAAGGATAGAATGCACCATTGTGATAAAAGTAATCCCAATTTGAGTAAGAAGCCATGACAAGTGGTTCAAGTATATTGGTAAGTTTCAATTGCTCTTTAGCTTTATATTTTCTAAATCTGCACAGATTACAGAGACATTGGAGCAAAGATTTTACAAGGAGTTGCGGCATGAGAACTTTGGATCTGTGAAAGTTGTTGTGTGCATTTATAGGAAATTTCTATCTTCATGTATGGAGCAGAAGTAAGTTCCGCATTTTAGTCTTGTAATAACTGTTACCAAGCTAATAAACAAAAGAACAAAGCATTTCAAAACTAATTGGAGATAACCTTGTTGTCTCATTGTTTTGTGCTGCTCATGTATTTTGTAGCTTGAAGTTTTGCTTTGAGAAAATGCCGCATTTTTATTAGTGCTCCCTCACCCCACAATAATTTCAAAGAAAAAACAGACACAAGAAGTTAATGATACTTTCTATACATGCAACTGGAAAAGTATAGTCTAGACTGTAACAAGAGAAAGTAAAGTCTATTGTGAGTTAAAGGTTAATTGAAAAAAGGGAAATGGATAATTTTAAAAAACTAGAGGATCTTGATGCCAAGACATGAATACATCTGGTCAAAAATTAACTTTGAAATGGTATGATGGTGCTTCACTTTTTGCAAACTAAAGCCACTTTTTATTCGTGTTGATTTTTGCTGGATTGCAGACCCTTATTTGCCAATAGTTTATTGGGGATAGTGCGGACTCTTTTGGAAGAAGCAAGGCAGGATGAAATGCGGATTCTGGCTTGTGATCTTCTTGTTGACTTTATAAATTGTCAGGTTTGTAATGGATAAATCTTTTGATATATGCTCTGCAAAATGACCCAATTAAGGCTGTGTTTGGGATTGTGGTTGGGTTCTCAAAACCGTGGTTTTGAATTTTTTTTATTTAATTGATTAATTTTAAAAAAAATTTAAAAACTGCCTTTTACCAAACTCGTATTTTGAAAAAGCATCTTTTTAAATGCTTCTATTACAAAACTATCGTTTTACTTACCTTAATTGGCCTAAAAATAATAATGACCGATTGGCAGTATTTTCACTAACCAGATATAGATGATACGTTCTTATATACTTATGCCTTTCTTAAAGAGATGCTAATTTGTTGAATCAAAAGTAGACAGATAGCACACACATGTTCAGCCTAGAAGGCCTCATTCCTAAGCTCTGCCAGTTGGCTCAAGAAATGGGTGATGGTGAAAGAACACTGCGTTTACATTCAGCAGGACTGCAAGCTTTGGCTTCTATGGTATAGTTCCCCAACCAATCCCCATCTTCCTCTCTTTTTTCCTCTTAAAAAGATATATTCTAAATTCAACACTATTTGAAGTACTTTTATTTATTATTACATTGATTTTGCCTCATTTGATTGTTGAAAGAAACTTTGTCTATTAGTTGGCAGTCATCAGTTTGATGTTGCTGTCAATAATAAATATTCCATTTTGTTCTGTCACCTGTGCATTTAATCTTGGTCATCACAAAGGTTGCGAGTAGGCTGTCCACTTGTATAAGTTGTTTATTTGTATTGTTTGCTTGAACCAATTTATTTGTAGCATGGGGCTTTGCCTAATGGGATCAAAGATGGTAATCAAATTGATTGCATTTTGGTTCCCCATAGTTTTACTTTTCTGGTTTGGTTGTTGAGATCACCTAGACATTTTTCATTCAATGCTTCCCCTCCTCATTCTCCATGGTTTCCCACATTATAGGCTTTGCAAATCTTTTAACCTTCGGATTTGGAGTTGCCATGTATCTTATTTATTAATAATGATGAAGAGAACTACAATATTTTGATGGCTGTAATATATTGTAATTCCACTGCTTTTGGACTTGTCTGTGTATTTAGTTCATAGCCTGATCCAGGAACCAGACCCTAGATATGTGAATGGCTTAGTTTATTTGATTTTGTGAACTAGAGGCAAATTCAATATTTGTTGGTATTATACATATTTTACCCAATATTACCACTTAATTTACAGCAACTAAAAATAGCTGTTCATTTTGCTGTATATCAAGTTTTGTAAATAGTAATACTATACTGTAATTCAAAATTCCAGGTGAATGAAAGCCTGAAATTGTTGGTATTCATATTCCAAAGTCTTTTGGTTGGGTTATTGTAAAACAGGCATTTATAATGATGCTTGTACCTGTACCTATTTTGGAATTTGATCTATTATATGTTGGGACTATTGGGTGAATTGTGGTAAGTTGGTAACTGTGTGCAGCAGTAGTTCAGAGCCGAATGGTCAAACCACATACTCTTGGAGACCAACATTTTTCTTGTTTTCATGTTACCCATGGTGGAAAGTGGAAACATACATCCTATGAACAATTTTGTTTTGATGATGAAGATAGAATTATATCCTAGGACCTTGGCAGCATGCGATTTGACTAAGGAAAAGACATCCCTTCCAATATTGAGTAAAAAATTATTAATAAGAAAGGACTATCAATACGATTCTCCTGGAAACAGAACTGCAGACCTCATCGCTACCACAACCTCCAGTAATATCAATCTCACCCTCCTGTTTGCTGTCATCACATTTACTTTGGCCAGTTAATAAAATATAACAATGAAATACCAGTCATTTCCGTTCTTTCAAGTTGTTTTGCTTTTCATTCTTTTCCAAGTTCAACTCTTACAATCAAAAATTGGTTTTTGCATTCTGGAAATAAAATATGCTTCTTATTTTAGTAGTTGGGGAGCAATTGACTAGCAATTAGAACATAAAATCATTAACCATACATGTATTATCTCAAGAATTGCTAATTGGAAACTGTTTGAATTTTGTATTCTAATTGGAAATGTTGTGAGTTTCATGAGGTGTGAGTGGGTAGGGGAACTAATAATATGGCGGTTTCTCTTAACAATTTTTTACTCCTTAAACGTCAGTGTACTAATGCTACTGGGTAGGATCGTTAATCATTTTCATTCTAATGAATCAATTAATTTCATGGCAAGACCTAGAGTTTCCTAGCTAGATTCTTTATTTTATGTGTCAAATGAGTAATTTTATTTGAAATAATGTCTTGATAAATGTGATCACTTCCAATTTTATTGAGGAACTGGATGTTAGTTGCTAAATTTATTGAGTGACTATTGAGCTTTTTAGAACTTTACGTTTTCCAAGACAAATAATTAAATTACTTATTTGAATAGGATGTAAAATATAGAATATGCACAAATTTCAAGACCATTGAATTATTTATAGTATTTTAAGGAGGGAAATGAAGAGTATTATTGGACTTGCTCTTAATGCATGTTTAAATCCATAGGTTCTAAAACAATATTTAAGGCTCTAGATCTGAGTAGAGTTATGAAATTGCAAGACCTGCTTCAATTTCGAGTTATAATAAGATTTACTTACGGTTTGTGAAAGAAAAGTCTAAATTTAATGCAAATATGGATTTAGTTTAAATCTCCCAAGTCTAAATACGACTTGATTTGTCCCAGATGTTAAGAATGCAGTTAGAAATGTAGATTTAACTTTCCTATATTTTGCATTTAATGTGGTTGTTTTGACTAGATTTGGCTTCGACATGGATCTTGCACCTTTTGGAAGATAACACTTTTTAATTTTTCCTTTTTTCAGCAACTTTTTTAAATACTACAGTGTTCCTATATCCAGAGTTTTTCTGCATTGCTGTTTCATTTGAATCTCACTTTTATGTTCTCATTGTTACTGTTACAAGCCAGGACATTTTATTGCATGATCTAATGCATGCTCATCTTTCACTTCTTACTGAAGCATTCTTAATATTTTTTTTCTTCCTAGGTGTCTTTCATGGGTGAGCATTCCCACATCTCAATGGAGTTTGACAAGGTCAGCTACAGTCTCCCAGCCTAGTAGTAATGTCTTTGATGAAAAGAAATGATGGATAAGAGTGAAACTATGTGGAATGTTTACAGTTGCTGTGTTATGCTAATGATGGAAATTCATTTTCTTATAAAATAGATTATATCAGTCACTTTGGAGAACTACATCGATTTCCAGACAGATCCAGAATATACCAAGGGAGATCAATTGGTTCAGGAAGTGCTTAATGAAGGAGACAAGGATTCATCTTTCCCAGATATTAGTAAGAAGGTTTCCTTGCCACATCCCACAAGTAAATCTGAGTTGGAACCCTCTATGTAAGGATGCAAGTTACTAATTCAATGGTACTTTTGTTGTGTATGAAAACTTTTATCAAATTAGTGTCCTTTTGTCATGGAAACAGGGATACTTCCAGATGTCCATCTTACTGGTCTAGGGTCTGCTTACGTAACATGGCCAGACTGGCAAAGGAAGCTACTACTGTTCGTCGGGTGCTTGAACCTCTGTTCCATAACTTTGATGCTAACAACCATTGGCCCTTAGGGACAGGAGCTGCCTACCCTGTTTTGATATATATGCAGTCACTATTGGAGAAAGCAGGTTAAACTGGAACCTTGAATCAGTGTCTTTTCTAGAAGCATGAAGATTTTAATATTTTCTTCTTAGCAATATTTGATTTATATATATGTTTTTTTTAAACACCAGGAGAGAACTCACATTTGCTGTTAGCTAACTTGATCAAGCACTTGGATCATAGGAATGTTGCCAAACAGCCTCTTGTACAGATAAATATTATTAATGTCACCTCGCAACTTGGACAAAATGCAAAACAGGAGGCCACAGTTGCAATCATTGGTGCAATTTATGACTTAATTAAACATTTAAGAAAATGCCTGCAAAATTCAGCTGAAATGTCAAGTGCTGGAAGTAGTATTGATAAACAAAATGCTGATCTTCAGTTTGCCATAGAAAAATGCATCTTACAGCTCTCAAATAAGGTTTGTGGTGGTTCTTTTTTTCCCCCCTTTTTAGGTGCGTTTGAAAGTTCACATTAAGGCTTCGTTTGTTTCGTGGAAATTGTTTTCCTGTAAAATATTTTCTGCATTTTCTGTTGTTTGTTACCAAGAAAAAAATTTTCTTATGGAAAATGTTTTCCAAAGCATAGGCTAAAACTCTTTACTTTTTTGGAAAACAACTTCCTCCTGGGTCTCACATAAAAGATTAGTCAAAGTATGGAACCCACATATTTGTACTTTCACCACATATTTGGTTAAAAATATAAATATAGGACTCATATTTCTACTTTTTTTATCTTTTTTTTATCAGTAATGAGACTCATTTATCATTTTTTAAATTTAAATTAATATATAAAAATATGATGTGGGGCCCAATTTTGTTTCTTTCTGAAAATATTTTCTACCTTCACAGCTAAACATAAGAAAATAATCTATTCTCTTGGAAAATATTTTCCATGAAAAATATTTTCCCAAAGCAACTTATTTTCCGTGAAACAAACGAAGTGTAAGATTATGTTTGTTTCGTAGAAAATAATTTGTATAGGAAAATATTCTGTGGGAAAATAAGTTGTAACAAGTTATTTTCCGGTGTTTTGATGTCAAATTTAAAATTATTTTCAAAAAACAAATGGGTCTCATTTCTTTTAACAAAAAATTATAAAAATAAAAACATATTGGTCCCATTTTTATTTATTTAATAAAAAGAAGTAATAGAAATATCAAGGAGCCTAAGCATGTAGCACGTTTTGCTCTATTTATGGAATTAGATGGATCTATAAATTTATAAAAATAGTGTCTCTTTGCCTACTTTTGCTGAGCACATTGCAGTTCCTGAAACTACCAAATCATGCTGACAGTAACAATTTGGATGTATCATCTATAGTGCCTGTCGTAAGCTAATTATTTTTTTCCTTATTCTGTTTCTCATATTTTCCATTTTGTTTCATTCATATTGGACACCTCGAAAAGCCATGCATTTCAATACTATAGGAATATAAGTAAAAGCACCAAAAAATAATTGATGGTCGCTGTTTTAATGCATATGGCGCACGTACATAAGCCTCTGCAACATATTTTAAAACTGATTTTGAAGTCATGTTTGAGCTTTAAGAATTGGCTTTCTCCTTTCTAACGATATCACCTAAATCTGATCAGGAAGATCCAATGACATCATATTTTTTTGACAGACAATGTCATCATTAATATTCCAAGACGTAGCCTGGGACAATTCTGTGCAATGACTTGCTCCTTGGACAATTTTTGACTATTAAAATAGAATTTATATTACTTTTCCCACGGTTAATTTAGAGGTCCAGATAATTAATGCCTTTTCTGATGATGATACAATGTACCATTTTTCTTCTCAAGCATATATTTACTTTATTCAATGAATTTCTGATTAACAGGTTGGAGATATGGGACCCATACTTGATAAAATGGCTGTGTTCTTGGAGAATATTTCAACCACTACTATTGTAGCTAGAACCACAATGTCAGCTGTTTGTCAAACAGCACGGATTATCGCTTCCATCCCTAATGTATCATATCAGAAGAAGGCAAGCATACATGCTTTGATGCACTGCTTCCTGTATGGATCTTTATTAAAAAAAATTAAAGTTTTGATGTGACATTTGTAATTTTTCAGGCTTTTCCTGATGCTCTATTCCATCAGTTGCTCATAGCAATGGTCCATCCAGACCATGAGACTAGAGTTGGAGCTCACAACATTTTATCTGTTGTGCTTATGCCATCCTTGCTTTCACTTTGGTCAGACCAGAATAGTAAAACATCAGAAGCTTTTTCTGAATTTTTTGGTTCATGGAGGATGTCAAGGGGTAAAAGTTTCTCCTTTCAGGATGAAGGAAAGGATAAGGCAGAATTCTTAGATGGAGGATCACGAGAGAAAAACAATCAAATACTGAACGTGGGTGCAAAAAGATCTAGAGAACGCAGCTTAAATGGTCATTCAAATAGTTTTAAGGTTACCACACATGGAAAAAGCGTATGAAACTCCTACTTGGAATTTAGTTTTCCATTAGAATTTGATTGTTTTAAATCTTATGCAACTTTCTGATTTAGTTAAGTTATAAGCAGCCGCAAAGTTCTATTCGATTAAGCAGTCATCAAGTCAGTCTTCTGCTTTCATCTATATGGGTCCAAGCAACATCCGCAGAGAATAAGCCTGCAAATTTTGAGGCCATGGCCCACACTTACAACATTGCTTTGCTGTTTACTCGATCTAAGGTAAGTCATCCTAATAGCAGCATTAGCATTGGCTGGCTACACTACGCCCTTCTTGCCTTTCTTCTAATGTCTTGATCAATGACAAATTTTGACGGGTGTTTGAATCTTGTGCAAACTCGCTATTGTCCTAAATGCAACCAAGATCCTGTGCTTGTCCATCCACGAACTTTGTAGCATTATTCATAAGTCATAAAAGAAAACATGGCATTTTTTGCATGCAATTCTGAGGACTGCATGACAATTTTTTAAAATGATTGGTAGATGCAAAGATTGAATTTGAGCTGAGTACGTTTCATGGCCATCTTAATAGACGTTGAATGAATTAAGTGAGATGTTATGCTCTTGCCTTCTTGTCCTTTTTTGATAACTTAGATGTACTTTTCGGAGATCTTGCATATAAAAGAAGCACCTTTGAGCTTGCATGAGAACAATTGAATGCACATTTCCTATTGTATATGTAATACACCTTTTGAACCTTATCCTTTTTTGTAGTCCTTCAGGTATAACAGTTTGCATTTTAAGTTCATGTAGGTGATACCACCATTTCTTTTTGATACATCTTTTGACTGGTAATGAAATTTTAGTGTGATCTAGGATATCACTAGTATATAAAGTTCATTGGTCTTTGACGTTTGAGGATGAAAATATTACAGCTTCTGCACAAGACAGTTTTAAATGCCACGCTACTTAGTGTGAATCTTTTTGGCATGTTTTTGTTAATATAAGAATTTGATGTACCATGTTTTAAATGTCACACCATTTTGTGCACTTATATTTAATGGCCACTCTGAGTTTGAGTATTGATAAACTTTGCTGATGACAGACTTCCAATCACATGGCTCTAGTTCGGTGTTTTCAGCTGGCATTCTCACTTAGGAGCATCTCTTTGGATCAGTATAGTAAGTTTGATTAGTTAGTGAATATAACATGTCTTTATTATTAAGCAAAACTTAATATTTATTTAGAAACAAAATGGATGGTCATATTGAAAGATGTAACATTTATGAAATCTGAAATTCCATCAGAACAAACCCATGCAAACAGAAATGTTTTAATTTATAACTCTTGTATTTATGTTACTAAATCTGTTTTTTCCTGATATATTTGCTTTAATAATCTACTGCTCAATGACAAAATGCATTGATACATGTGGCATAAATGTGTGAATAAAACCCATTTTACGCCATTTATATTTAAAACAAGGTTTGTTGGTGATAGTCAGAATGGTTAATTGTTAAAAATAGTTCTCATTTAAGTGTCTTGTTTGCATTTGGAAGGAGGTCTACAACCATCTCACAGAAGGTCTCTCTTCACAATGGCATCATACATGCTTATTTTCTCTGCAAAGGCTGGGAATGTTTCTGAGCTGATTCCGTTGGTTAAAGCATCTCTGGGAGAAAAAATAGTTGAGTCTCCTTTCAATTACCTTAAGATAATATATTACTTGCCCATTTTATCTCTCTATGGCTGAGGCCTGTGTTATTGTAAACCTTCTTCTAATGTGGTTGCATCCATTGATACTTTTGACAGGCTGATCCTTATCTTAAGTCTGTGGGTGACGTCAGGCTTGCAGTATCTGAAGGAGGGAAGATTGTATATGGGTCAGAGGAAGATGATATTGCTGCATTAAAAATTCTCTCAGCAGTAGAATTGGATGACCATCATCTGAAAGAAACTGTGATATCACAATTCATGACACAATTTACAAAACTGACTGAGGTGACTTTCAGATTTGTGCCTGTGCAATTTCTTAGGAAGCTAAATCATGCACCCATTCATCCAATCTTCTGGTAAAAAGGGACTCTTAATGAGTTCTCAAAGACCAAAGCATTTAGCAACTACTGGACATTTTTTGTAACTAGCAAAGGAAATATTGTTGAAGGGCACCCTCACTTGTCTAGCTGCACTTTGATAAAAAGAAAAGACTGTGTTCCCTAAGAATTTATTTGTGATGACAAAATTCTTACATTGCATAATTGATTAAATGCAATGTTGCAGTGGATCAACTCAGAAGAAACATGGATTGTATCAATTATGCATAGTTGATGCAGTAAGGCTGGTTAATGTTGAATGATTGTGCTTCTTTTTGGGTTGGTCCAATCAGAAAACTAATCTATTGGTGAATATTTGTAGTTGGTTGTTGAGTTTGCTTTTAAAGGGTCCTTTCGACAATATTGTAAATAGTTATTGGTTTTTCCCTCCAGGATGAGTTATCGGGCATAAAGACTCAACTTCTTCAGGAATTTTCACCTGATGATGCATACCCATTTGGAGCACCATTGTTTATGGACACGCCAAGACCAAGTTCTCCTCTTGGCCAAATGGAGTTTCAGGCTTTTGAAGAGGTAACATCAATAAGATAGTGTCCAATACTCGGCGCTATGGTAAGAACAGAGTTTCCTTACCTTAATATGCTTTTCTTTCAGATCATGCCTGCAGCTACCTTGTCAGATGATGAAGCCATCATTGAAGCTAATGGGAGTCAGTCAGATCGCAAAACATCCCTTTCTGTCAATACCCTGAACATTTTAGGTGTCAATGAACTTTTGGAATCTGTAAGACAAGTACTCTTTTTTTATTATTATTTTAGGCCAAATGATGATAATAATCAACTTTGTTGCTTCTTGCAATCATTACAGAACAAAGTGAAAAGTATAATTGTTTTACCTGGAAATAAATTCAAACAAACACACACACACACACTTTTCTCTGCTTATTATCCATTAAGCATAATTAGACAGCCTTCAAAATTTAGGATCACTCATTTCATTTGTAATTCAGGATATCTGCTTAGATCCTATTTCAAGAGCCAAAATGTTTTTCTTGAGTTCAAATATCAATGTTAATATAGCAGCTTGAGAATAAAGGCCGGATAATATTGTAAAATGGAACACCTATATTTTTCACTTTGTTCTGTTGCTAGCATCAGATTACGAACCTTTGCATTTGTGTGGTTGGTTGCTATAACATATCTACACGTATCTTTTATTGTTTTCTCTCTCTTGATTCCTGCCTATCTGTGTTTCCAACATGCAAATTACATGGGCTTCGTAATAACTGCAGGTCTTGGAAACTGCACGACAAGTTGCAAGCTCTCAGGTTGCTTCCACACATGTACCTTATGACCAGATGAAGAATCAATGTGAAGCTCTTGTCACTGGCAAGCAACAGAAAATGTCAATGCTTCATAGTTTTAAGAATCAAAATGATGCCAAGGTTTTCCCCACTGTTGTTGAAAAGAAAGGTGCTTTAACATTTATTGAGGTGAGTTTTTTACTAAATGAACAAAATGAGATTTTTACTAGAAGTCACTGTTCTAGTTTCTGCGTTTTCCTGATGCATTAGTGCATGAAGGGCACATCATTTATTAGTTAAAGGTCTCCTGGAAATAAATTATGGCTGTTGTTGGTGCCAATGCCAATAGCATCAACTGAATGTTGATATGTTGGGACATCTGTTGTTCATACTCTACATATACTTGTTTTCAGCAGGCACCTGAAAAACACATTCATCTCTTTTTTGTGGGATGCGGGTCAGGGAGCATACAAAGAAATTGAGTGACTGTTTACACCATCATAGTATCCCGAGAGTCCTGTCCTTGAACAGGCATATATAAAATAACCCCTTGAATCTCAGCCCTACAAATTGATGTATACAGGCTAGTCACATGGGTTCTCTTTAAATAGAGACCAGAAAGCTTTTTGAACGTTCTTGCACTGACATATAATTCATTTTGTTTCATAAATTTTATTAACCCTCATAAGCTCACTTTTATTTTCTTTTATTCGGTATTTTTTTTTCCTTCTTTCTTCCCAGGATTGTAGTTTTGATTTAAAATTAGCTGCCTGTTACTATTGTATGCTGTGTTTGCTTGATAACATGAAACTATTTGGACCCTGTTCCAGAAAATGGAGGATTCACTGAGTGATTTGAGGCTAAATAATGACAACCAAACTAAAGCATCCGACCAGCT
>CANYLF010582835.1:0-11682 GCA_948193215.1 Bocquillonia castaneifolia | reverse complement strand
TAATAATATATATCAAATTTCATAAAACCTATCACTTGTTTAAAAGAAATAATATATATCATATTTTATAAAACCTTTTTTTTAGAAAAGAATCTCAGACTTCTTTAAAACCCAACCTGAAATACAAAATGCTATAATAATACTCCAGTTTCACGTACAACAAGCACACACTATAAGCAATCTTTACATGACTTAACTACCAATTAACAAAGTACAAACTAAAATCGTTCACAATTATTTCAAATACATTCATAAAAAAAAAAAACTCCGAGCAATGCACTTGAGCTGAATTGAAAAGGGATAATGTTCAATTATAGCCCCAACCTATTGACATGTATCAAATATAACATCATTTTTAAAGTGTCTCGGTTTAAACCATGAACTTTTTGAATTGTATCAAATTCAGCCAATCCCCTCAAAACGACATCGTTTTTAACTCTGAAACGGTGCCGCTTTGGATCTATAATTGAAGATTAACCCAATTGAAAATTTGTATTATCTAAATATGTTTTTCTGCGTATCCATTGCAAATAAAGAGATTGTGAACTTGATTTTCATATAATTTTGTATCAGTCATTAAGCATATAAATTAAGGAATTTAATCAAAATTTAAGTTATATTTAGGGTGTAAATTAAGCACATTTAAATAGTGTTTTTTTATATAAAAAACTTGAAGAAGGAGAAGAGAAGTCTTGATTTGAAGACCCTATGCCACCACTAAAGCATTACCATGAAGCTAGATTGACATTTCATTAATGTCCTGATGATAAAGAATATCAAAACTTTTTACACCTTTTTGAATTATAGTTGTAACTTTCTTTCCTAATTTTAAATGAAGCTTTTAATTTTATTGCAATTTTATGTTTAAATTAATTTGATTAAATCTGCATTAACTTTTAAGTAACAATTAAATTGGATCTAAATTATTTTATACTTGTGAATGAAAGTTATTGTGACGTTAAAATTTTATTGTTTTTATACTTTAATCATTTTAAAGTCAATTTATTAATTTTATAGACAGAGATAATAAAACAAATTCTCACTCTTAACCGGAAGTTAATTGCAACTATTAACGGAATAAAACAAAATAATAAAGTATTAAAATATTTTAACGTGGAGACATATAATTAGACCAATTTTAAATATGGCATTATGACCAAATTAAAAGGCTTGATTAAATTTTTAAAAAAATCAAAAGTTTTGGCTAGAATTAAAAAAAATGAAAAGGATTTTTTTTTTTTATTAAATCTAGTATTAAAAGATTATTGAGAGTATAGATCAATTTGATATTAGACTACCATATAAGTTGAATGAACTGATTGCCCAAATCTTTATAAGCCACCAAGAACACGCCCCAACTAAACCAAACATTAATTGAAATATAAACTCAATCACTATAAATTGGAGTAAATTGCAGATAAAATAGCAATTAAGCAAAGTTGAATTTTCCATGTTAATGTCTTTGATTCTAGTTCCAAATTTTTCTTTTATAAACTTCCTAATTAAAAAGCAAACTTTGGCCATTATACTTCTCAAGCTGGTTGAGATTGTGCATGTTATAGGAAGAGCCTGAGACCTGAGTTAATACCATAATGTGAAGCTGGTAGGCATACCTACATTGCCTGGACAATTACGCATTCATCCTTCAACTTTAAGTTCTTCCAAATGGGTCCTTGGCAGAAATCCTCCTGGCAATAAATAATGAAGATTTGGACATCCTTCAACATTCAATAGAATTATTCTTCATACCTCCTAGCCTCTAATCTTGGTTCTGAATTTTTACAAAGTTTTGTGCTTCAGCCTATTTCTACCTTAGCTTTACAACATTGACAATGAAATAGATACAAAATCTATGCATTTACGTTGCATCAATCTTCAAGCGGCTTGCCATTGGATCTAAGGCTTCCAACTTAATTTATTCTTGAGTTATTTATTATCGTTATGGAAATGGAACACCTTATCATTATTTAGACCAAGTTTTCATTAAAGTACACCACCAAAAAAAGTCTACAAGTTTTATTGCAAAAGAATAAATATGATTTGCAGCTCTATCTTCCAAACAATGCTGCCGGAGTATTGATGCCTCTGAACTTTCTCTTGACGAACAGAAGAAGAAGAGCTGATCGCATCACTGGCCAAGTTGTTACTATAGCAATGTATGCAAGTAGCCAGACTGAAATTCTACTGTGTTGTGCCAGCTGACTCATGTATCTTTTTATTGGAGCAACCAGATCGATGAGATTTTGATCCGACGGCTGCTTGAGATCAATTTCGGAATGTGTTTTCTGTGTCTTGTTATCGATCTTTTCTTGCTCAGATATGGTTTCTTTGACATCGTTAACGTTCTTTTCATTCTCAGAAATGGCTTCTTCGCCCTTCTCGTTATCATCCTCCTTTCCATTGCATGTCTCTTCTGCTTTGTCATATTGTAAAGTGTTGCTTACTACAGCAACCATTCCATCATCCATGACATTCACGTAAGGCCCCTGATCAATTGAAGATTCATTCGGAACAGGCAACTCCGGACCCTCCACCTGCAACACAGATCATGTAAAGATATTAGCTTTTGATTGATTAATGGTGATCATTTAACATCTTGATATTGCTGCACATCAACTCAAAAAACATATCGATTTAAAAGATAAGCTCCCATTTCAATCCTGGAATTCTGAGATTGGTGCCAAGAATACACGCTTGTGACAAATTAATGTTGAACATTTAACATCTTGATATTGCTGCACATCTACTCAAAAAAAAAATAACGATTTAAAGGATAAGCTCCCATTTCAATCCTGGAATTCTGAGATTGGTGCTACAGAATACATGCACAAACAATCCCATACTGCAGGAGAAATGGAAAGAATACAACTAGAGTGTCGAATCAACTTATTAAAACAGAAAATTCACTCTCTTTTATCAGGAACAATTTTCGATGCCCAATATTATTTTGGTAAAATATTAAGCTATAGAATAAACTTTTTTTATAAACTCCGATTTGTTTTACTCTCAGGAGGTAAATGGGTGGGATAGGCATAGCAGCAGGTTCTGGTTCAAATCTAAAAGTATAACTAAGAATTCCAGATGAGATACTTCATATCTTCCTTTTTTTTAGCAATTGCATATGCACATTGTGATGCATCATAAAGTTAGTGTAGGGCATGCTTCTTACTCTGAATGCAGGAATGGTGTTTTTTTAATATTCACGGCTTCTAAGCCATTAATAGTGAAAAAATTTTGCACCTTCTTTCTTCTGTTTCTTAATGGACTAGAATGAAGTACGTGAAAGAATTCATCAACAGCTCTCGCCCACCTGCAGGTGCATGAAGAAGCAACAAACATCATATACCATGATGATCGTACATAAGGCACACTAATGCTTTTCATTATCCAAAAACGAGGTTTAAGTGCATAAGATCTTCGATAGTATCTAATATAAATTAAAATATTTTAATGCATTTGCACATGTACAATGATTATATATCTATCCACGTATTAGGTCTTATTCATGCAAACTGCTGCTTTATTTCACCCTCACTTATTCTAACTGTTTCTTCTCCAACTGCCTACTTGAATGAAAATTACAATATATCTCAAACTGAAAGAAGATTCATAAAACAATACTACGTTTCATTTTGGAAAGAGAAAAGGTATACCAGGAACAACTGAGATATTTTTGAAACAGTGTATGGTGCTTTCCAAAAGGACAACCAATGGTGTAGGAAGAAATTATAGTAAGATAGAAAAAAAGTCTCAATGGAAAATAGGTGATGAGGAAAAGAACCATGCAAACTTCAACAAAAACAAGGTTGATATGGTTTTGCTTATTTTCTTTGCATACATGTACTTGTAAGGTAAACATTACTAGAAGAAGGAGAAACTGTAAATTACCACATGCTACTTGCACTTATCCCCTCGTAATAAGCGAGATGACCTCCATGTGTTGTTGTAGCCAAAATAATGTTATCATTTGCCCTGAAATTAAACTGATCAGTTTGATATCGAATTGGAAAATTGAGGGAAGTACACCAGAGTGTAAAATGATACAATAATTACTACGTCAGTAATGAAAACGCATGGATCATATATTGAGATTATATTGTGCGAGCACAGCAAAATTTTTCAGCATATTCAGACATGCACATGTCTCATACTCTTAAATCTGCATCAGTGCCATTTTTGCCATTGCACTAGAGCATTTGCTGTTGGACATTCTACATTTTTGACAGCTAGTACACCAAAATCTTCAGATATAAAAGCACACATCAAGGGCCAAGGATTCTCTTTAGCACAAGTGTAGGGTACAAATGCAACCGCATGATGCTGGGGGATAAAACTAAGATAGATAAGCAAATATTTGCATTTGAAACTTATTTCAGGTTAAAGCCATAGTTACTTCGCTTTTCTCTTTATAGTAGATTAGCATATTATCTAAGGACACCTGTGTATATAGATATCACACTTTGTCGGTTCTGATTGGTGGAAAAATTGTAAAAAGTTCAGAAAATAAGCAAGTCTGATACTTGTACATATACCCATGTCCTGGTCAGAACCAGAGCTGACTAAAGAAGGCATGCCATTTGCGCCTAAATACTTTGAACTCCTCACTTGCAGTTCAGAAAAAAATAAAGGTCCTTTTGGATACAAGGACTAGTAAGCTGCAGCTTTTAGGCATGCTTTGGGCCTAACGTGCACTTTCAAACACCAAGTAGTGGAATAAACAGCATCTAGTAATGCAATAAATAATGAACGAAGGAGATTAAAATAAGTGCTTTAGGTGCGAAGAACAATAAAGATGCCAGGCACTCACCTACATTCATCCCAGGGGATGGCTTCCCTTGTACAAATTGGGTCATCGAGGGCACTCACACATAAAAGAGGCACTGATACAGTTCTCAAAAAATTCACACAAGTAGAATGCCTGTAATATGTATCCACAGTCTGGGAAATAGGAGAATCCTATTAGTCAATCAAAGAATAAAGACGGCACCTTCTTTGATATGGAGGATGAGAATAACAGCTTTTACCTCATACTTTCCAAGAACGCTAGTAAAATGCCTGTCAAATTCCCTAACTGAACGAGACTGACAAAAGGAAAAATCATATTCTTATAATAAGTCACAAAACATAGAAATACTAGAAGCAGAAACATCTGCTATGTTTGTACAAACGTAAATGCAGAAAGAAAAAGCAGTGATGACGAGTGCACATTAGAGTTTAATGCTGTAAAGACAAAAAATTATATTCTCTTCTCAAGTCCAAAACTCATATAAGTGATCTCTTTGATCTCCCGAAGGTTATTTCGTTGACACTACTACTACCTGCTTGAAACACATACTTAGGTGGAGTTCACAAAAGACTATGAGAAAAGTACCAGCTTAATGCCATCCACATTTACTAGTCGAGTCAAGACAGAATGATGCCTGCAGGAAAATTACAGAAAATTAATAACCCAACAGATGTGACCACCACACAATAAAATCATAGGCCTACAAGCAATAAGTGATACAATACTACACTGAACATCAATGTTATTTTGCGAGATTACATGTCAGGAAACGTAGTGGAATAAGTAATATAGACATACAATTGTGCATAACCTTGAAGGCCAACAACTAGCACTTTGTTATATAATTTCTGCGCAAATCTGCGGTTGATGAACCTGTCGCATATCTGTAAAGCAACCAATAAATCTTTTATTCAGTAAATTAATCTCACAAGGTATTAACTCCTAATAACTAACAAGATAAATAAAAACATTAATGTTTTAATCCAGCAGCAACCATGCTGCATTAGTTTTTCACTAAAAACTTCGTATTCTACCCATAAAAAAACCAGTACATTTCTCATTATCTCAACTGTAAAAAATAATGATGAACTTCCAGTTTGTTCATCCTTACTGCTCCACAATCCTAACACAATTTTACACAAAGGCAAGATAACTCTATCTGAAAATTCCAAGTTTCTCCTCTGTTTTACAAGGGCACATTACTCTAATGGTGCAGATCTTGTGGAGCTGCTGGCTAAGCAAAATTGTAAATCCACCAGGCAAAACAGAAATGCTTCAGATTTCCTTTTACCCTATCTCACTATGACAAGAGCAGCATTTGTTTATAACTACTTCTATCACCCAATTTTCTCTTCATTCTCCTTAATGATGGAACATTCTCCTAAAATTTTGATGGTTAATTTCTTCTGTGCCTACAGCCTAGAAATTATAACAAGGAGATGAGCTTGTTTTTTATGCATTATGATTCACAACTTGGCTAGAATTGAGAAAGCTTCCAAGAAGTGACCGTGCATTTTTTTTGCACAAGATGAGGAAAAGGGGAAAAAGAAATCTCTTTACATGAAAGACAAGAGCTTTTATCAGAGGTTCGGAGACTATCGCAGTACAATCAACCTTTTCCAATTTCAATTTACATTATTTAGCTTTAGCATTTGGTTATGAGATATGAAGAGCTTATGATATGCACGATTTTAACCCCTAAAAGGGCCAAAGAAAGAAGAAATGCATGCACTGACATTTTTGCGCCACATTATATAAAAGTAAAAACAGTTAAGAAATTTCATAAAACATAGACCAATTTACAGCCAATTGGCATTTTTCACATCATACAGAATCAAGTACTAACCAAAAGGTCCCAAGGAGAGCAGATAGAAGCAGCACCAATAAGAGGAACATTAAGCCCATGCTCTCCAAGATATTTTACCTGGAGACGAACTTTTATTTAAAAGAAAGAAAAAATATGCACACATCATAAATGATTTTAAATAAATAAAAGGGGGAAGTTCAGATTATTCATTTACCAAAACATTTGCACCAATGCTAGTTCCAACTGCATATAGAGGAGCCTCAGGATATTGACAGTGAATATGATCAATAATAACCCGCAAGTCTTCTGTCCATGCAGCATTATAAAAGCAGTCTGACTGAACATATATATTTATAAAAAGAGACATTGTTAGTCACCAATTATGATAGTACACCAATTAACATCTGAGGCAGCACCAGATGTATACGCGAGAAAGATAATATTCAAATACCAAACAAACAGAAATACGCTCAAGGAATTAAAATTGCTAGGTTTTGACTATTCCTTAATGCAGTGATGAATATGCTCCAAATGAGAAGAGATATCAAGCACAGTGTCTCCGAATAGAATGTTCATGTGTTAAATTACTTCTCATGTGAGAAAAGAGAATGGAGGTAAAGTAGCCTGAAAACCAGCAAGTAATGGCAGCATGAACTCATCACTAATTTTCCAACTACTAAACATATTAAAACAATGAATGTGAACTAATTTGACTCCTTGAGAAAAAAAATCTACGAGAAAGGGAGAGGTTGAAAAATGGAGAGCAGAAACAGGTTCTCCAGTGAAAGTCAAATTAAAAAATTAACTTTATAAGGAATCAAAAGCTTGAAACTGAATGTTAAATACTCACAGTAACTGATACACCTCCCAGTCCCCGATGATTGCTTACAACAACTTTACGACCACGCCTTACCATCTCAAAAGCAATATGCTTCACATACTGTTGCACAGTACATTTGTATTAGATAATAAAATGACAGAGAGAGAGGCGATGTAATTAGCACAAGAAAGAAAGTATCCAAAGAAAAGCTCCTCACTAAGTCATACATGTTTCATGTCCAGTAATAAGGGAACTGTTTGTGGATGATGATTTAACTTCAAATTTGACCAAGAAAAATATAAGTATAACTTCAAAGTTAACAATTCTTAACCATATATTTAATTAACTTTGTCAAAAAGAAGAAAAAAAAAACTATATGTTCAACAGCATGCAGTTGATACCAATTTCAATGTGATATCACATTCCGTACTATTATCAATACTTAATATCGAGTTCTTGAAACAGAAATGTTTCATCTCTTCTTTATAAGCTTAATAAAAGGAGAGGTGACATTGCCAAAGGTTATATCATTTTTTCTTGAAGCCCTTCCTTAGGGAAGTCATAACTGACATGTGGATCATTCTGCGATTTCAAACAAACTGAAAGCTTTTACAAAGAGGAGGTAAAAAACCAATTAAAAAAAAAAACTATGATAAAGAAACAATGCTATCATTATAAAACAAGATACATTAGAAGAAAGAAAATAAGTAAATAAAGCATGTCTCTTTCCCAAGTAACTCAATAAAGGAACCAAAAAATCCTCGGGAAAGAGACACCGAGTTAAATCTAACACACCAAATTATCTCAATGTCATATTAAACCATACATGCATAAGATGCTAACATATCACAGAACAACTTACAGCAGAAGAAGAATCACTAGTTAAGCCGGGAATCACTATTACAATTGGAGCTTTATCGTCTTGGGGAACAGCATTATCATTATAAGAAAGACCTTGTTCAACTGTAAATTACAGCTATAAGAACTAGTCCCAAATATAACAAACATATATATATGATAAGTTGATAATAGCAATGCTGACCAAGATCAGAATATGTAAGCCAATCCAAAGCAATTGTGCCCCCATCACTAGCCTTAAATAGATGCCTGCATGAGCACAAAATGTTAATTTTTCTTTTTAAAAAAAAACATAATCCCAACTAAATAGAGGCTAGTTAATTTAAACTAGATCAAATGAAAGCACTGACCTTTTATAAGTAACATTAGGAGACTTCTGAACAAGACTCAAGAAAGCAGTTTGCAAATGAGGGCCAGACAGCCATGGAGTAGGACAAAACCTTTAAACAAACAAAAAAAAAGACTAAAAAGAATCAAACTTGGTTAATTAAAAAGTGAACAACACTAATGGATGAATTTGATGATGATGATTAAAAATTGACCTTCCATGAAGAATCTTGCATTTAGAACCAACATATTGATAAACTTCAGAAGAGAAATTGCAAGTAAGAGAAACAGGGTCACCTCTAAAGAAGGTGAAAAAATCATAGAAGAAATGAATCTCTAAGAAATTATACAAGAAAATTAATAGTGAGAATACAAAAAAGAGAAAATAATGAGTAATGGGTATCAAAGAAAAAGCTTGAAAAAGCAGGGTATAAGCAGAGAGAGATGAGAAAAGTGAGTGATCTTCCATTGAAGAAGAATAAGAAGCAGCAGCAGAAGAGAGTAGCGGTGCGGTGGTGAAGATGAAGGTGAGGAAAGCAAATTGAGAAAATATTGCTCTTTCTATTAGTTTGGCTGGTTTTTTTATGGGAACTCGAGTTAGTTATGTTCTTTTGTAATGTTCTGATGTGGACAAATGCAAATTGTATAATTTCAGAAGGTGTCTTCCACATTGATTTTTTCAACTGATAAAAGCCTTCAAGGTAAATGACAACTTTTGCATAAGCTTATATTTGGTTTGTTTTGGTAACTTGTAGGGGAGAGCAAAGGGCGGTTCGGGTAAGAATCGAACCAAATTTTATTAACCGTAAGTTAATTTTTATGTTATCTATCTGAACCGAACCAACCCAATTAACTTTTGTTTGATTCGGTTTAAAACATATATAAAATGTGTTATTTTATAACAGCAAACATGCCTTGATCATCCAAAGTGAATGACTTGAGTGTTACCACTTCACCACATGAACACTTGTGGTTATGAGTGTGTATATACACTTCAGTTTTCGGTTAAAATCAATGGCCAAAGAACTATCTTCTTGAAATCCCAAATGGGCTATATATATGGAACACTAAAAACTCTAAAATAGACTGTAATTATGAAACAAATGGAGTAAATATATTTGGTTTGTTTTCGTAAGTACTACTCAGTCCCAAAATAATAAATACTTTTAGCTAATTTGATCCCTTAAAATAATAAGCAATTTTTAGAACAAGATTATATAAATTCTAAAATATCATTAATTATAACATTGAAAATATTAATTTAAAAATACTTAGAGAATCCAAGATGCAATGCTAAAAGAGAATACTAATATTATAATTTGGCATTAAATCTTAAAATTTAACTCTAATGTAATATTAAAAATTACTGTCAAATTTAGCATATACAATATTTTTGTACCAAATTTGACGTAAAATATAGCATATACCAAATTTTAACATTTAATGATTCTTTACTATTTAATTATATATTTTTCATTATTGATTTGATTGTATTTATTATTTTGACTCATTATTTCATTTTCTTCATCCTTCTAATATTCTTTTCTTTTCTTTCTATTTTCACCCATTATTTCCATTTTTTTCACTCATAGCAATACCTAAATTATTTAAGGTAATTATTATAATAACTAATTATGTAAAATTTTTTTTAGCATTTTACATTTGAGATAAAACTAAAATTTCATTCTAAATATAATATTTTACTATTTTTATGCTAAATTTAGCATAAAAAATAACTTATGCATTGAGATGCTCTTAACTCATAAATAACTTTTATAGTTCCGACAAGGACATTTTAAGAGAAATAATACAATTGAACCTCTCTAAATTGATGCTCTATAAATTAATAACCTCTATTATTATTTAATGAAAAATCAATTCACCAATTCCGTGGAACGTGTACAATTTAATAATTCTACTATTTATTATTTAATACAAAATATTATATAGCTACCTGTAAATATTAATTTAGATCATTCCTCTATATAAACCTCATGTGCATTGTTTTTTTTTTAGTTATTTATATCTCGACATGTATATACTTATAAAAAGTGAAATATGTTTCAAAGTAAAATATGTAAAAAAATTTCCTTTATTGATAAAAAAACTTCTTTCACAAATTTTTCTTCATATTAATTATACAAACTACATAAAAATATATAATAAATTATATAATTTTTTAAATAAATATTCTATAAATCGATAACCTCCATTATTTAATATTTTTTATTTCACGAATTATATTAATTTAGAGAGGTTCAACTATAATTTTATATTAACTATTAGCAAATTCATATTATTTGATACTATAATACTTTATAGAAATATTTTTTTTCCAATTGTGTTTGATTGTTAGGCCACTAAGTTAAATTTAGAAGTGAAATCAATCTCAACAATCTATTATCTCAAAAAAAAATCTCAACAATTGATTTTAATAACATAAAACAATTCTTCACTTGCTTTTTAAGGGATTATTTTCTCATGGCACTAATTCCAATAATGTTAAAGTATTCTGACAAAAGTTTCATGTGAGTCCTTATCTTTTTTAGTAAATTATTCTTTTAACGTTTTAAAGTCTTAATATTGTTGTGGCCTTATTTTTTGTCAATCTATTTCTAATTTTGTAGATTGAAAATTATTTTTGTGAAAATTTGGTTCAAGAAAATAAATGATTATCTTTAATCAATTTTTTTATTTTCAACTTTTACATCTATTTTTTTAATATTGTAACATAAAAAAAATGTACTAAGAGTTATGGTAACCTATTTTTATTGATATATTTATCTTGAAAAACAAATTTATGATTTAGTGGATATATTTCCTTCAATATAAAAGCACATAAATATGTATAAAATGTAAATATATATTTTATTCAACTATATAAATCCAAATGAAGTATTGTCTTAGAATAGAAATTGAACTTTATCAAAAAAAAAAATAGATATTGAAAATGTTTTTTGATTAATAGAAATTGAAAGTTTTAAAAACATAATTTAAGTCTATAATTATAACTTATCAAAAAGAGTCTATTATTATAATTTATAATATAAAATTATTATACAAACATGTGCAATTGAAAAAAAA
>CANYLF010582681.1:0-16397 GCA_948193215.1 Bocquillonia castaneifolia | reverse complement strand
ATAAGTCACTAAAGGAAGTATACTGACCTGAGCAAGTCGCTACTCGGACATGGGAAGTCGAGGAAGACATCTCAAAGTAAGGAACTTGTCATACGCCTTGGCATACGTAATGAAGTCCACACAGTGAAAGCCATTACGGGCCTGAGTCAAAGTAGCACTAATCAACTCGTGACCCCAAAACATGTCTATAGGGGATGACGAGGAATCCTGTGAAACCTTGCAATGTACTGCTGATAGACTAGCTCTTCGAGGAACCACATCCTCATCCTAAGACCCTTCAATACGATCCTCCTCTGATCCTGCAGAATAGTAAATGAAATATATGCTGGATGATTCTCCTCCAGACCAAGCCAGTTCATGTCCATCTGTAGAAAAAGAAAGCAAAGGTAAGCCTCTAAAACACTTCAATTTGTTTTAAACTAACAAGTTTTGGTTGTTTTGTTTTGTTACCTTTTTAGGAGTGATCGTGTTAAGATAAGAGCGATGGTCATGAAGAGAAGAATGATGAATAGACATGCGGTGAAGACCCCAACGCTTGAAAAGGGGAAAGACTCTATGATTATGAAGAGGAATGAAATGATGGATCAATCCCATCTCAATGGCCCAAACTTGTAAAAAAGCAAAGGATCAATCAGAATGAACAAGCAACAAGAAGATGGAAAGCAAAAGAAACATAAAGGAGTAATAACTCACATGTGTGGCATGCCAGAAGCCACAGAACTTCATCCTGCCCTGCAAGACTCTGTCCATGCTGAGATACTGATAAGAAAGAGCTGGAGATCCCAGTCATATCTCCCCACCTTATCAAAGTCGTAGAGAATGAGGATGAAATGTAGAGATACAATGCTGTTCATATAGCAAAAAAGTGTGCTACCCAGCAAGTATAGAATGAAGACACGGGCCATCTGGTCAAATCTCCAACTAAACTCAAGCTTGTAGCTAAGAAGGTGGTTCGCTAACACCTCTATATAAACCTTCCTTTGGCTCTTCTGACTGGGCACAGCACCAAGCATGGACATGATATACCCATCTTGAGCCTACAGAATAGATCCCTTTATCGAAGAAAATTCACTCACCAACATAAGCCAATCCAGTAATGACAGAAAAAAAGGCGGAAGACAAAGTATACTTTCCACATGGCAACTGGAAGGTGTGAGTCATATCCAACCACCTCTCCATCAAATCCTGCATGGAAAGGCATCACAGTGCGAAGTTGACTGATCATCCATATGATCAGGCAAAGTAGAAAGTAGGGGTCCGAATCCATCCTATCGGATTAAAGCCTGAACCTCGAAGGGTAGTCTCCTCCAAACACGGTGAACTTTAGTAGAGTTCTTGTTAAACGAGAAAAAAAGGGTTAATCATCCTGCAAGGTAAGTACATGTATATTCCCTAACTCAGTCATCTAACTTGCATTATTTTTGACTAATGCGGTGGCCAAAAGCTCTAAGGCATGCATAAACATATCATGTAGTGCACATACATATGTATTTTTTCCATACAAATCACATGAACATGCATAAATCATCAAAACGGTGCCAAATTCACTATGAAGAAGGAATAGTGGCCAATGTCACTATCCATAGTGGCGTTTAGACCAAACGCCACTACACATAGTGGTGTCAGTCACTAGTATTGGCGTTGGCCACCAATTTTACCATATTTTGTAGATTTTTGATGAATTTCACAATGCCTAGTCAATGTACAACCAAATTAAGGAGTTTTGGCACTTACCCTGTCCTTAATTGAACAAGAAATGTGGAATTTGGCATTTAAAAGTGGAAGAATAATCCATCTCACGAAATGCCTCCATTCTCAGCTCTATGGACTTCCTCCCTAGTTGAGAAAAGGCTGATCTCAATCCACTCAATTCTAAGGATGGATCATCAGCCATAACACCTTTTGAATCACTTGATTTGGAGTTAAAATGAGAAAGTTATAAAGAAAGAAAGAAAACAAAGCAAAACACAAAGATAAAATATGGAAATGAGCTGGTGCCCACCACTTTAAAGTAAAGTAGCAGATTACCACTTTGGTCCCTGAAGTTAATTTTCAAATAAGGACAGAAGTTTTGATGCAAATAAGTCCAAAATCAGTAATTAAGGCTAGGAAGGGCCAATCAGGGTCTAATTAGGAGGAAATTTCAGAAGATCATAAAAAATTACAGACAACTATAGTTAGAATGATAGGGGTTGACAGACAGAGCTCCAAAAAATTCCAGAGAAATCTAAACATTATCCAATCCCACTTCAAACTTTGAAAGCATTTGAAGTGAACTCGATTAAACCTTGTTTTAAACTCTTAAAGTATTTAAAACAAGCTAGATTAAGCCTTGCCCCATACTCTGAAAGCATTTGGAGCAAGGTTCTGGTATCCGACCCATAGAAGAATTAATTCCTCGATAGAGCCAGATTAAGTTTTGGCAACAACCAAGCCAAGAATTTTCCCTAATGGAGTTACTTCTTTACAAACGTTTTGGCAACAACCAAGCTAAGGTCTTCCCTAGTTTTGGTAACAACCAAGCCAGAACAAGTCTTGGCAATAACCAAGCTGAGATATTCCCAATTGAGCTACTTCCTTACAAAGTTTTAGCAATAACCAAGCTGAAACATATTTTGGCAACAACCAAGCCAAAATATTCCCCAATTGGAGTCATTCCTTTCAAAGTTTTGGTAATAACCAAGCCGGGACATGTTTTGGCAACAACCAAGCCAAAACATTCCCTAGTGGAGTTACTTTCTTCAGCGACAAACAATTAACCCCATGTGGAGAGATGACTTCCCCAGTGGAGGTAAACACAATTCCTCAGTGAGGTTGATAGAAGAAGTAGAAGATTCAAGTACAAATATCCCTAGTGGAGCAAACCCTGTAACTGAATTCCTAGTGGAATCCAGATACACATCCAGAACCCCATGAAGTAAAACCCAAACAACCGAGGTTGAAGGTATAGCTTCATACACCGATGCTGAGGTATGCATTTATTTTTCAAAATTATGTGTTTTTAGCTTTGCCGTCATTTTCCATATTATTGGATAATACTACAAACCTCCGACAAAGCGTGGGCAAACTGTTAACACTTAATTTTTGGATGGAGGAATGAGAAAACTGCTCGGAGGCCCAGTGATGATATCCATGCTTGCAAAGCATGTATTGAAAGGATTTAGCTCTCTCCTACTCACTAAAAATGATTTTAAAATGGTTGTAAAGCTTGAAAATGCATTTTAGTGTTAGAAAGCTTGTTTTCAACCCGAAACCATGCAATTTTCAAATGGTTTTCATCATAACTTTTTCTACGAGTGTCAAAATGTCCTAAGAGCTTCACACATTATAGATTGGCTCATTCTGCACTTTTTTTGTCTCTAAAAAGCTTTCTCAAATTTGGATGTTTAGGGCCCCAAATGGCCCAAACGCCACTATGAGGCCCAAACGCCATTGTCTATTGCGGTGTTGGTTCTCAATGCCACTATTTATAGTGGCATTGGTCCTCAAGGCCACTATTTATAGTGGCACAGTGGCGTTGGTTTCCAACACCACTTGTCCCATTTTTCATAGAAAATTAACATGTTTTTATCCGTGTTTTCAAAATTCAAATTCAGATAGAAGCTGTTTTCAACAGATTTAATCCAAAATTTTTTTAATTTACCAGATAGCATGAGTGATTGTAACAATCACATGACTGCTACTTCCTCTGCCTATAACTAGGCATGATGGTTTCACTTACAGACGTCTCCGGATTGATCTTAGAAAACTCCTCTAGCTTATGATATCCATTCTTTCAAAACCTCCTCTTTCTTCTTAATTCTTTGGAAAAGAGGTATTTTCTTATTTCTTTTATTGGTGATTCAATGGAGACGAAGCTTTGCCAAAATCCATTCAGTAATCTGAGGGGCTCAGGCCATTCCTGTACGTGCATTGAAGTGCTGCCAAAGTTCATTCAGCTATCTGACATATCTAAAGCATATTTAATCCCCACTATAAGTATTTTGTAGACACCTGATTTTTGGATGTAGGTACGTGGAAGCAGCGTGGAAGCCCAATGATGAATATGGTTTAGATTGGAGCACTCTGTTACCCAATTTCTCTTAGAAATAAGCTGAAGAATTAAAATGTTTTTAAAACAAATTTCTGTCCCATTGATGATTTGGCTGAACCTTCTAATGGACCAGCCGAAACTTTATAAATTTGGATTGGGCCCACATTTTATGGAAGCGTGTTTGATTTAAAAGGATTCAACCGAATCTTTAATGATCATTCGGTTGAATGATCACTGAATATTCGGTGGAATCATTACTTTGAAATGGCATATTTTAGATAGAGTACATGAAACTGTAGGCAATCAAAACTTATACCTACACCGAACTTATGCCCATACTATAACTTGTCAAAGTTGCCAAAAAGATTTCTTCCTTCTCTATAAAAACCTACTTTTATTCCAATAGAAAGGGGGAGGACAGAGAGAAAACACAGATGAGGGGGCAGGATAGAAATAATTCAAACATACACACACACACACACACACACACACACACACACACTTACTTTGAAACTTTATTTTTGGTAACCGGTTTTTCACAGAGTCTCCGAATGAGGAAACTATTTTCAATCCACAAACTCATTTCTACCTAAAAAGTGGTAACATACCTCTATTCTAAGGGCAACCAACCCTTCACGAAGCATCCATACATTAGAATAAGCATATCTTATATTCTGGTCATTTCATTTTAAGCTACTGTAACTTTTTTATATTTCATGAACTAACTCTATTTAAGTTTCTAATCATATGTATGAGATCCTAGTGAGTAGGAGATGCTGCTAGAACAAACAGATTAAAGTTTGGAGCCCCAAGACTTAAGTTATGAATCAAAACGTGATTTTGGTTCAATAACTTGGGTTACCTCAAAAGTTTATCTCTTTGGCCATTTTTAGATTCTTATAACCTCTTTATCCTTTCATTTTTCATTTTGTATATTCCACTTGGTAAAATTTTGGATAAACAAGTTGATAAAAAGCTTCAAATTTGCTGTTTCAGGTTACAAATTCAACCGAATGATCATAAAGATTCTTCCAGATGATCAATAATTTGTATAGATTATCAAGTTTCATCTGAATGGCCAAGTTTGTGTAATTTTTGAAGTCTTGTGCCTGGCCATTATGATGATTCGGCCGAATGATCACAATGATCCATCCGAATCATCACGCTGAAGGCCCGAATGAGTGATCAGGATTTTGGCCTAAGCTGCGAGGGACATATCTCAGCCATTAGAACTCCAAATTGAGAAATTATTGAGCCTAAAGCTCAAGATGTCTACTTTAATTTCTATGTTTTGACTTTGATCTAATTCGATCAACTTCATGCCTGAAATGCCCTTGACATTTCAGTGCTACATTTGAGACAGCTTTCGAAACACTTCGATGTAATTCACATTAGGCTAATATCTATAGAATCTTTAGGGTTATGTTTATCATTTTTATGTATTATATTCAAAAGGCGTGTAATAAAAATGTCAAGAATTGGCTCAAAAATCTTGTGATGGATTGATTGTTCGAAGCTTTGAGATCGATCATTAGTTCTCTCCGGGACTAATAAATCAATCGGTAAGGTTTTCTAATCCCATTTTAATTCCATTAATCACTTAGAATTGACTATCAAATTATTAATCAGACATTTAATAAATAAACCCGGTAACCAGTTGTTTGTACCCAAAATAATTTGGCCCATTATAAGGCCAGGCCTGGTTGGACTGGTGCATCAAGGAAGACAGATCCAATCTTAAAGATACTCAATTAAGTGAGGATTATTCTACTAGAATTCTGTAATAGAAGATTCAGGTCTAATGAGAGCTAGATCTGGTAATAACAGAAAGGCATGAGGATTGGTGGGCCTAATAGAATAAAAGGATATACCAAGAGAGGCCATATGAACAGACCTGGTGCGTAAGGTCTGAGGGAGAAAAATTTAATTGGGCCTGATAGGAGGTAAAAAAAAGGCAATAAAGGGACTAGGTCTGTTGATCTTAAACTGACAGAGATATCCATTATAGCATACCAGACCTAGCTTACATAAAAATGTTTGGGATTGATGTAGTAAATCGTGAGTCTTCGAGTATTAGATAGAAGGATGGTCTAGATCTTGGCATGAATTAGTGGGAAAGAGTATTATGTTATGGTAGACCGAGAGAAAGAAAAGGAGAAGATCTGGTCATGAGAGAGTTATATGAAGAAAAGCAGTTGTTGACCTTTTCAGGCAATTAATCCTTGTTTTGAGGTTGATCATTAACCTAAGTTAAAGTACTTAACATTTTTTTTTGTCCTAAGTATTTTTCAGATGATTTTTAAGTTTCTCAAAGGCACAACAATCGTTCTAGTTTCAACAACGATTATTGTGAACCGAAATGATCGTTGTGAATCAAACACACGATCGTTGTGGATTTAGCAGCTTTTGGCTCAAATTTATAGAAAGACACATGAACCAATGCCAAGTCAAAACGAACGACACAACGAGCTCGTTGCGGACCTAACAACGAGTTTGTGTGAATCACAAACGAGTTCGTTGCATTTACAATGAACTCGTTATGATTCACAATGATCGTTGTCGACATGTTACCACCATTTATTAGATGATCTTAAAAGCTAAAGAGTTGGTGTAATCGGTCATAAATGCTTTTAATGAAGCTGCAACAGCCAAAAACTGAAGAGGAGGTTTAAAAGCAAGTCTCTAACTCATTTTGGAGGTAATCAACAACTTTGAATCATTCAATTAAGTGCTAATTACTTCACTTGAGTTAAAAACCCTAATTTCTATTTTATTATGTATTTATTGATTCAATTGAGCCTTGTTAGCTCTTGTAGTTCCTTGTAAAGCTAGCTCTTAGTGAGTGAGGTTTAGGAATTGATTTATGGTAAGGTTTAAGTGTTATCCTAAGTTAAAAACACTTGGGTCAAGGGTTTCTAGTGAGAGAAACACTTGGGATAGGTTGTAGTGGGTTAGCCTTGAGAAAAACCACTTTGTAAGGTTTATAGTGATCCTAAACTCTTGTAATCAATCTTGATTGATAGTGAAATACCCAATAGGTAATTGGGGAGTGGATGTAGGACTTGTTGTGTCCGAACCACTAAAAATCCTTTGTCTTATGGTCGATTGAGTCTTTAGTTTTAATTTTAATTATCCACTAATTCACCCCCCCTTTTAGTGCATTGGGATTTCAATTGGTATCAGAGCTCGGAGCTTGAAGTTCTTCAACCTTAAGTGGTCAAGCTAGATCAAATGGCACAAGAGGCAAGCTTTGGTAATCTTAAACCTTTCTTTAATGGAACCGATTATACACTATGGAAGCACAAAATGAAATTCTACTTAGATAGTGAGAAAATCAATCTATGGGATGTAGTTCTTGATGGTTGGTCACCTCCTATATTGAAGGAAGGGGACAAGGAGATCCTAATTGCAAGGAAAGATTGGACCAAAGGGCAAAATGAAGCAAATGCCAAAAATAGAAAAGCTGTGACCGTTCTTCTAAGCTTCTTATCAAGAGAAGAATGTTGTAGAGTCCAAAGATGTGATAGTGCTAAAGATGTGTGGGAGACTCTACAAAACCATCATGAAGGCACCTCACAAGTGAGACAAAAAAAAAGTCAAATGCCTATATATGAGTTTGAAACATTCAAGTGCAAGTTTAATGAGAGAGTGATGGAGATGACAAATAGGATCATGGACATCATCACCAACCTCAAGAAGATTGGAAAGATCTATTCCAAGACTGACATCAACCATAAGATTCTTAGAACTCTTCCAAAGAAGCTTTGGGAATCAAAGGTCACATCTGTTAAAGAAGCTAATGATCTCTCAACATTTGCTCATGATGAACTCATAGGCAAGCTTCTAACCTATAAGATGGAGAATGATGAAGATGAGAAGGAGGACAAGAAGAAGACAATTGCCTTCAATGTTTAATAAGAAGGAAGGACTTCTCATTCGAAAGATAGAAGTAATCACAATCATCATCGACAACAACCATAATAAGAGACTAGTGAGAGTGAGAGTCAACAAGAAGATAGTGAAGTGGAGAGGTTGACTAAAGATTATGGTCTCTTGATCAAGCAAATGGACCACATTATGAAGAAGGGTGGATGGGCCAATTTTTAAAGATTCTTGAAGAAGAAAAACAAGCTTAGATGCTATGAATGTGGAAAAAGCAGCCATGTGAAAAGTGATTACTATAAGCTCAAGAAGGAGGGATCTTCTTCTAGAAAGTCAAAGGAGCAAAAGGAGAAGAAGGAAAAGCACAAAGGGATTCAATGCTCAATTGGATAGTGAAGAAACCGATTCCAATGCAAGCAAGAATAGTGATGGAAATGCTCTTTGCTTCATGGCTTTTGAAGACTCTTCATTTGAGGTAATGTATCAATCTTCTCATTGTAATGATTTTGATGTTGATGATGATGATGAATTTGAGAAGCTTAAAATGATTGAGGCTTTAAATGATAAGTGCACCTTGTTTTTATCTAAAATGAAAGTTTACAAAGAAAAGTGCACTAATCATGAAAAAGAATTGGAGGATCTCAAGATGATTGTGAACTCTCTTAAGTTTTCCAACGATAAACTTAAGAATAGCTTACAAGACAACTTGATTGCTCAATCTTCAATTGGGACTCTTGAAAAAGAGAATGAAAAATTGAAGAAAGAGTTAGAGAGTGTGAATAACACTATATCCAAATTTCACAAAGGAAAGAGAGATTTGGACAACCTTTTATTATTCCAAAGATCCACTTCCACAAAGTTTGGACTTAGTTATGAAGGAGCTTCTACTTCATCAACCAAACCCATCGCATTTGTGAAATCCTCCAATATGCAACCTCATCATTGGATGCCCCTATGATTCAACCTAAAGCTTCAAAGGTATCAACCAGAGGGAAGCTCACTCACATTCACCAAAATGAGTCAAAGAAGTGTAGAAGGGAAAACTAAAGGCAAAGGTAACTCTTAAGCCCAAAGTGAACTCTAAGGATCCTAAGCTTAAAGGAAATCCTAAAGAACCAAGGGCTAAGATTGCATAAAAGCTTAAGGCCAACTATCATGGCTAATTTAAAAGCAAGCTAAAGGTCCATTACAATAGATTTGCTAAAGCTTAATGCTTCTATTGTATAGAACATGGCCATATTAACATTCATTGCCATATGAGGAAGGTCCAATTGAAGTTGATTCCAATGGACTAACTCAAAACTAACCCCCAAGGACCCAAGTATCTTTGGGTACCTAAGTCTTTGATGGATAAATGTTGTTAGGTATATTTAAAGTCCACAAGGCCAAACAACAAGTGGTATATGGATAGTGGATGTTTAAGACATATGACGGGTGACCCCAACCTCTTCCTAAGCCTACAAAAGAAAGAGGGAGGAGAGGTGGCCTTCGGTGACAATGCAAAAGGCAAGGTTGTTGGCATTGGCAAGGTAGGTAATCCTAACTTTACTTGCATTGATGATGTGTTGCTTGTGAGTGGTTTGAAACATAACCTTTTGAGTGTAAGTCAATTATGTGATAAAGGCTACAAAGTCTTTTTTGACCCTAAATCTTGTGTTGTATCCAAAGTAATGGATAATAGCATAGTTTTCAAGGGAGAAAGAGTTAACAATTTTTACATAATTGACTTAGAGAGCCTAGCTAACCAAGATGTCAAATGTTTGGTTTTGGTTAACAATGATTCTTGGCTATAACATAGAAGACTAGGACATGCTAGCATGGATCTCTTAGGGGAATTATGCAAGGATGATCTAGTCGTTGGTCTTCCCAAGATCAAATTCTCAAAGGATAAAGTTTATGAAAATTGTCAAATGGAAAAGCAAACTAAATCCTCCTTCACACTCAAAAATACCATAAGCACTAGTAGACCTCTAGAACTATTGCATCTAGATTTGTTTGGTCCTTCTAGAAATGCTAGTCTAGGTAGCATGTTCTATGCATTTGTTATTGTAGATGATTACTCTAGATTCACTTGGGTATGTTTCTTAGCTCATAAGGATGATGCTTTTAAAGCTTTTAAAAATCTTGTAAAATGTGTTCAAAATGATAAAGGTTTTTGCTTGCATAACTACCATTAAAAGTGATCATGGTAGAGAATTTAAAAATGAAAGTTTTAAAGAGTTTTGCAATGACTTTGGTATTTCCCATCAATTTTCTTCTCCTAGAACTCCTCAACAAAATGGGGTAGTTGAAAGGAAAAATAGAACTTTGGTAGAAGTGGCCCGAACAATGCTCAAGGAGTATGACTTGCCTTCATACTTCTGGGCCAAAGCTGTTAATACAGCTTGTTTTGTTTCAAATAGAGTTTTCAAAAGACCTTTAACAAACAAAACTTCTTATGAGCTTTGGAAAGGAAAAAAACCCAAGATTTCCTACTTTAGAGTATTTGGATGTAAGTGCTTTATATTAAACACCAAGGACAACCTTGGAAAATTTGATTCAAACATCGATGAGGGTATTTTTCTTGGATATACCACCAATAGCAAATCTTATAGGATTTTTAACAAAAGATCCCTAGTTGTGGAAGAGTCTATGCATGTAGTGTTTTATGAAACTAGTGCACTTGACCCCGGAAGGGTAGTTGTTAATGATCTTGTAGGTAACATGGATGATCTACTCCTTAAGCCAACTCGAGGAACAAATGGAGAAGGAGAGAGTCAAGGCAAAGAAGCTCCTTCCACCAACGCCAACATTGAGGGGGAGATTGGTCAACCAAGTGGAGAAATTTCACATTAACTTCCTCAATATTTGCAAGCACCACCAAGCAATGTTCACAACCTTCCAAGGGATTGGCAATTTGCCAAAGCTCATCCATAAGATCTCATCATTGGTGAGACATCAAAAGGGGTAAGTACTCAATACCAACTCAAAACCCTTAATAATCTAGCATTCCTGTCTCAAATTGAGCCAAGGACTATTAATGAGGCTATCAATGATAAGAGTTGGGTCCTTACTATGCAAGAAGAACTTAACTAATTTGAGAGGAATAAGGTATGGAACTTAGTTCCAAGACCTAAGCATCATCCTATTATTGGCACTAAGTGGGTGTTTAGAAATAAACTCGATGAGCAGGTGCCATTACTAGGAATAAAGCTAGGCTTGTGGCTAAGGGCTATAACCAAGAAGAGGGCATAGACTATGATGAGACTTTTGCCTTCGTAACTAGATTAGAAGCCATTCGCATGTTGCTGCATTTGCATCATACATGGATTTTAAGCTTTTTCAAATGGATGTTAAAAGTGCATTTTTAAATGGCTTCATAGAGAATGAAGTTTATGTTGAACAACCTCTGGGTTTTGAGGATCATGCATTTCTCGTTCATGTTTTTAAACTAACAAAGGCTCTCTATGGTTTAAAATAAGCTCCAAAGGCTTGGTATGAGAGACTTAGTTCATTTTTGATTAAAAATGATTTTCAAAAGGGCAAGGTGGATACAACTCTTTTCATCAAGAGAAAAGAGGATGATATCCTAATTGTTCAAATTTATGTTGATGATATTATCTTTGGTGCTACTAATGTTTGCTTGTGTGAAGAATTCTCAAAGTGTATGACAAAGGAGTTTGAAATGAGCATGATGGGGGAGCTTAAATTCTTCCTTGGATTGCAAATTCACGAAGCAAAGGATGGAACATTCATTAATCAAGCCAAGTACACCAAAGAGCTTCTCAAGAAGTTTGGAATGGAAAGTAGCTCAATAAGTAAAACTCCTATGGCTACAATAGCCAAACTTGGGAAAGATGAAAACGGTAAACCCATTGAGGAAAAGCGATGTCGAGGTATGATCGGATCTCTTTTATATCTAATTATAAGTAGACCCGATATCATGTTTTCTGTATGTGTTTGTGCACGCTTTCAATCATCACCTAGGGAGTCACATCTTCATGCGGTTAAAAGAATTTTAAAGTATTTAAAAGGTACAATGAATTTGGGCCTTTTGTACCCCAAAAGTGCATCTTTTGATCTTTTAGCCTATTCTGATTCGGACTTTACCGGAAGCCTACTCAATAGGAAAAGTACTTCCAGTACTTGTGGGCAAAGTTTGATTTCTTGAAGTAGCAAAAAACAAGTTTCCATTGCATTATCAACTGCTGAAGCCGAGTATATGGCAGTCGGTTGTTGTTGTTCTCAAGTTCTTTGGATCAAACAACAACTTAGAGATTATAGATTTAAATTCACACGTGTTACTATCAAGTCTGACAATACTAGTGCCATAAATCTCTCTAGGAATCCCATACAACATTCTAGAAGCAAGCATATAGATATTAGACATCATTTCTTGCGTGATCATGTGCAAAATGGTGATGTTGTATTGGAATTCATCGATACAAATAATCAACTTACGAATATCTTCACCAAACCCCTTAAACAGGAGTGTATGAATTTCATTAAGGTGGAACTTGGTATGATTGATGGTACATCATTGCTTTCTTCATAACATCTTGCATTCTTATATAAGTTACATGTGTGTGCATGCATGTATATGAAACCATGTGTTTAATGCTTATTTGCTTTGATGTTTCTCTTTATACAATTATGCATACATATGTGCGTATTGATATATTCATTTGTTTTGATGTGATACAGTGAATGTTTGAGTTAATATATGTTAATCTTGCTCCTTTGATCCAAATCTAAAGATATATTTATGAATATGGTACTGATCTTATAACATATTAATTATCTTTGGTTTGTACATATCAAAATTCAAACATCTTGGGTGAGCAACCACGCCTAATTGTCATGAATTTTCATTATTTACATTCTTAGCATCTTTAAATGTATAACTTTTAGTATTTCTGTACTTCATTCCCTATTTTTATGCTTTTTGGAGCAAAACGATCGTTGTAATTTTGGAAACAAGTTTGTTGTAGTCACAACGATCCTTTCTCATTTCACAACGATTTCATTGTTAAAGGTCATTTTTTAAAACGAAACAGTAAGATACACGAGTTCATGTGAAATTCAAAATGATCATTGTGAACTCACAATGATCGTTGTTAATTTCAAAATGATCATTGTGCTTGGATTTTTTTGGTTTTTAAAATGAGCAGTTCATCATTCTGCTAGCAATGAATTCCCTTTCTCTCTCGTTTGACTCATTCTCTCTCAATCAAAATCACTCATTTTGAACTTTTATGCCATAAGACTTCATATACAAATCATTTTTAACCCTCAAAATTCTCTTGCAACCTTAAATTCGAAGATTACAGACAAAATCATTTGTTTTAATTCCTATTTCAAGTTAGAGTTTTGGTTTTAGGGATTTCTTTTTCCTTCAATTTTTTTTTGCATTTTCCTCTGTAATTGGTGAACAAATTGGTCTATAATCATGGTTGGAGAAAGAAGAAGTGCTAAGAGGGCTGTGCAAATTGAGGAATTGGTGGAAGATAGGGAAATTAATGCTAACCCCCCTCCTCCAAGACCTTTGCCAAGGCACTCCTTCAACATTCAGGGGTCTAGGTCTCAATCCTCTTCAAGGGCTCCTTCAGTGAATCTTCCAAGGGCAGGACAATAGAAAAGGCCTTCATCTTCTTCTCAGCTCTCTCCAGAGGCACAGGCAGTTCAGATAGGCCTAAACAAACTCTGAGGGAGAACCTATGAGCAAAGTAGATACATGGATAGGGATGCTATGAAAACCCTAGACCTTGAACAAAAAATGGATGATTGATGTGTGTGCATCACACATATATAATAGAGCATATAAATGCATTATCTAAAGGGTTTCAACCCCATTTAGAGCACAAATCATACATTTTACTCTTTATTTGCATCTTACAAGTGTTTATGTACTTGCTTCTTAAACCTTTAGTTTTATGAGTCTTTTATACTTGGATTGATATGGAATTAATGTAGGCATAAGATTCAAAGAGTTTTGGAAGTTTACAAGCCATTTAGAGAATGGGATATGCTTAACGCTTAAAGGCAAGTTTGAGAAGCGGCCAACTTTGGAGGCCTGGGATGGCAAATGCGGAAGGTGACTTCGAATGAGAAGCTCCAGATCCTTAGCACTATAGTTTTACTTCAAATAGAAAAAAGAATCAGTCCGTTGGTGCTAAGACGAAGGAGATGCAACCCACACATCTAGAGGCACTCCGAAAGCTATTTTCAACTTAGCAGTAAAATGTCAAGGGCATTTTGGGGAAGCAAATGATGGAATCAGAAAAATTGTAAAACATTAAAGTTGAAGTACACTTTCTGAACTTCAATTTAGACTAAATAATTTCTTGATTTGGAGTTTGGACGATAAAGATATGCCCTTCGTAAGACAGGCCATCTTCTAGAATCTCCCCCAGCCACACCACACGGCTTGTGCATTACCATTCACACACCCCGTGTGACACCTCTAAGAGCATTTTATTCTAGGATTTTTGAAGGGTTCTCATCCCAACAACACGGCCTGTGTGTTTCCAAATGCACGGCCTGTGTAGGTGTGATGCGAGAACCACTATAAATACTTCTCAAACTTGTATTTTAAAGGCCCAGCTCATTTTACACTTGTTCTAAACCCTAGATGAGAGAAAATTACAGAGTAATAGAGAGAGAAACACTAGTTTTACTAATTTTAGGTTGGATTAATATTAGTTTTAGTTTGTAAACAACTTTATTATCATTAATTAATCATAGCTTTTACTTACCTTTGCAAGGATTTCATCTTTTTATGCTATTTTCATTAAAATCCATGGGTAATATCCTCCCTCCCTTTTCATTTAATGTTTATTTGTGTTTGATTTCTATGGGTAGTGAGTAGTTTACTTTACCTTAGGGCTTGTTGAGCCCCTTTCACCATGGATGTATATTGATTATGTGTATTGAGCTTATTGTGTTTAATTGATACTTTCTCTCTCTTAGGGCTTGGTCATTGATGTGTGTGCAACACACATATGAATTAGAGCCTTTAGATGCATCATTTAGGAGCTTTCAACCCCATTTATAGTGCAAATTATGCATAATTATCCCTTAATTACACCTAATGAGCATATGTGTACTTGAATGCCTAATTCTTTATTTTACGTGTCATTTATGCTTGTTTTGATGTGATTTCATGTAGGTGTAAGGTTTGGAGAAGTTTCAGAAAGATTAAAAGGGCTTTGGAGGAGGTTTGAAGCTTAAAGCTTAAAGACTAGTTTTGAGGAGCTCCTAAAAGCTGTTTTCAACGGAGTAGTAAAATGTCAAGGGCAATTTGGGGAGGAAAATGATGGATTCAGAAAATCTACAAGACATGAAAGTTGAAGTAAACTTGTTGAACTTCACTTTAGGTTTAAGAACTTCTCAATTCGCAGTCTGGACGACAAAGTTAGGCCCTTCGCAAGTTGACCCTGCCAGCCGAAGACTATACAAGAAGAGCCACAGAGGTATACCATGGATCGTGTGCATTTCACCATGACTCGTGGTCATCCTCTATGACCCGCCTCTCCTTTTTTATGCCAGGTTTTGAGGGGAAGCCTCAAGAGGTTGCCACGGCCCGTGGCAACGACCACACGGGCCGTGGTGGCCACCTGGGTTGCCCCTATAAAAGCCTCCAAAACCCATTTTTCCCAACCCTAGCCGACTTTAGACAGTTTCTAGTGATTAATAGGTGAGAGAAATAGTATTTTTAGTGAGAGAAACTTGTAATTACAATATTTTGTATTAATTTTAAGTTAGATTAAACTTGTAAAACTCTTCCTTATCATCAATTAATCTTAGTTGTTACTTACCTTTGCAAGGATTTTAATTTTTATGCTATCTCTTTTAACCATTATGGGTAATATCTCTTTAATCTCTACCCTTATCTTTGATTCGTGTTTGTTTGCTATGATGAGTAAGTAGATTCCTATACTTTAGAATGGGTGAAGTCTAATCTTTGTAGTTAAGCTATGATTTTGGTTGTTTAGTGATTATCTTAACTTTCTCTCTCTTAGTTTTTCCTATATGTGGGTTATTTGTGTGTTTATGATGTATGGCCAGCTCATGGACACTTTATTAATGCTTGATGTCATTGAGAAATGCTTCTAAGTGTGGATATGCATATAGGGATGTTAGTGTGGTTTGGTGGTGAGAGCTTCCATATACATTAGTAGGGGTAAAAGGGGTGAATATTGTTTGAATAGGATTGTTTGGTGTGTAGATCCGGTGAGAGCTTGTTCTTGCATCATATGATTCATGGTTTATGACCTAGAGATAGGCTTAAGCTACTAGTACCCCCTCCATCCTTTTGTTTGAGAGAGTTTGGATAATCAGTGGCTTCTAATTTCATAGTATAGCTATTGGTGGATTAGATGGATCTTTATTCTAGAGTGTTTTAATTATTGATTGTATTTTCAAATTATTGAAATTGCATTTTGCCTTTTTTTTAATTACTTGTTTGTTTAGTGAAATTGAGTTAGGTTGTTTGCTTTGCTTA